>JABMBR010004405.1:0-25541 GCA_018881525.1 Meteorus sp. PSUC_FEM 10030008
ATATATATATATATATGTGGATTGAACGAAATTGTGCATCGTGTGTTTCACAGCAACGAGAACATCCGCCAAGATGAATTGGGAATTCATTTCAGAAGCCAATGGTCATCTGACCGAGACTGAATTAAGGTACTACGGTGACATATTCTTGTATTGTTGTGACAACTCTGATCCTGACAATGTACCCGTTGTCAAAGCAGCGGAACTATTCCGCTCTGCTAATCTGTCGAGGGACGTCACACTAAAGGTAAGAGAATGTGCAAAGGAGGTTGAGAATATCATTAAAATCAATATCAATACTCAGACTGATAGATGCGAGTTTCCGAATCATCAAGGAGTTCTCTTCCATAGTGAATTCTGAAAGATATTCCTCTCATCTGTCATACTGGCGTAAGGTTAGGTTAGGTTGTTAATACATTGCCAGTGATAATTCCATTCTGTCAGATTTTAGATATTTGTGCTGGACCAAAAGCAAATACTTATATGGGAAGAAAACAATTTTACGCAGCATTGAAACTGGTTGCAGCGCATCAAGCCGGATTAGATATTCATATAGATCAGGCACTATATTCGTTGGAAATCGCAACAGCATTACCACGATTCTCATGGCCAACATCGGGTGATGAAGATTCTACACGGGCTAAAGAATGTATTGTAGCTAAAAAAATGCCTCTTGGGTCGCGTTTACCCGATAGTACTACTGAAAGTGAAAGCGATGCTGAATCACCACGTGAAACAGGGGGTAGTACTGATTCACCCACTCCTACGAACAGTGTGACACAGGAACGTATTGAGGGTTTGTTGAGCAATGAAACAATTTTGGATTCAGCGTCAGGTAGTTGGCAAGGACTACTCGTATCTGAAGAGCAACGACAATTATTAGGAACAGAAGAGGAAAGTTCTGAGAGACATAGTAGTGATGATGGCGATGTTGATGGTGAAAATTCAAGTTTTCCACCTGAAGAAGTTTGGATCATCAGCGATGAACAGCGTGATTATTATGCTGCTCAGTTCGCTCGATTACAACCAGACCCTGAAGGACTATTAGCTGGTCATGTTGCGAGGACATTTTTTGAAAAGTCCCGTTTACCTGTAGCTGAACTTCGACGAATTTGGCAGTTGGCGGACGTGACGCGCGACGGTGCATTGAATCTGCAAGAATTTTACGTTGCAATGCATCTGGTTGTTCTACGACGTAATCATGTACCACTACCAGATGTCCTGCCACCGTGTCTTGGTCTTCATTTGACCCTACCATCAACAGCGACAACTATTGCAGCTCCCTCGCCACCACAACCGCCCCCACCACCACCAACTCCACCGAATCAATCCTCATCTTCTTCATCTACAATAATATCAACAGCCACAGCAAGTGGCGGACAAATGTCACCCAATTCACGAAAAGTTCATGAAAAAAATAAAGAATGGACAAAATTTGTTGATTCTCCAACGGGCACAAATGGTTCCTTAACAAGTCCTGGACCAAAACCAGTTAATTTCGATTTTCAAAAGGCAGCAGTTGAACGTGATCCAAAAATTTTACATCCTGTACCACTCCGATTGACACCTGAAGCCGCAATCCTTGCTTCGACTGCCAATAATGGAAATAATGGGACAATCGCAGCATTAGTGGAGGACGACATCCAACATTCCTCTTTGGTATTAGTACCCAGACCACAGACTAAGAAATCCTTATCAATCAATAACGATGATTGTTCTATTGTTACTCCGAAGAAAGAACCACCACCGCCACCACCACCGAGACCGTATCGAACACATACACGCAGTTCTAGTCTCGATCTTAATAAATTAGGTATTTTCTACATCAGTAATTTTCTCATATTCATAATGATTTAATCTCTATCTCCCTACATATTTCATAGCTAAGAATGGACAGAGTTTCCTGGGTGCACCGCCTACTGTTCCACCTCGAGTATCCCCCGGTGTTGTAAGTTAATTATTTCTCTATCTGATATTGCAAAGATAATCGAGTCATTCGAGTATTTGCTCACTTCTCTGTTGCTAGAGTTCACCTAGGAAATTGATTGGTCAACGGAGTGAGTGCGATAGCCAACGTACCATGAGCGAAAGTCAGGGTTTCGTCGCTGATTTTTCATTATTCTCACCAAAGGGCGATGAAGTTGTCACCGTTGACTCTGGTAATACTGCGACTAATCAATCACAACAATTCGCTGGTGTTTGTGGTGCTTTTCACATCTACAGAAAGCCCAGCCCAAGTAATTGACTATATTTAATAAACCTGATAGCAATATTTTTTCATTCAACCGGTGTCAATATTCTCAATTGTTCATGTATAGCACGTGGTGAAGGCGAAGACGACAATGGCAAAGACGACACGGACGATGGAAAAAGATTAACGCTGCAGGAATTACGCGAAAAGAATACAGAATTACGTCTCATATGTGAAGAATTAACCCGCGAATTAGCTGGCGCACTGCAAGAACGTATTAATTTACGTGCAAAATTACTTCTTATAACTTGATCCTGTGTTTCATCATTGTCATTGCTGCACGCTACCGCTGACGTTACGTTTGTCCGCCCATACGTTCATCGCAACACTCGATCACTACCATTGTAAGAACCCAATTTCGATTATTCAATATCACAAATACTTATAATTTAATTTATATTTCAGTCATATCAATTTCTGTTCCTTTGCTATTATTATTTTTATCCACGTTATCATTAACCAAAACGTATTTTCCGTTTATTTTGTTTCAAGTATATAATCATATTTATACGTTTATACATCTGGTCACAAGTGCAACAGTAAAATGATACTATGATACATGTCAAATGTTCTACATCCTCGTCACTGTGTGCTTCTGCCTATTTACGCGCTGGTTAATTCGAATTAGAAAAAAAGGAAGACTAATTTATTCAACGGATATGATAAAGACGTTATGATAAATAATTAATAGATGAATTCAAGAATCAGAAAGTCATATTGATTGAAGAACAAACAAACAAATGACAAGTTAATCGATTAATTCAACAAATGATGAAGACATTCTCGAGGAGCTCCATAGATTGGAGCTGAAAATGTATTTTCTTATTAATCCTTATCGAGTCCTCTCTCTATTACAATCAAAAATCAAACATTCGTCATCTGTGAAGAACAGACAACATTAAATTTGATAATTTCTTTTCAAACAGAATAATCTAAATTTTTCGTCTCTCAAAAGAATGAATTTGATGTGATAGTTCAAATGAATCTGTATATATGTTAGAAAAGAAAGAAGACGAATGTGGTCAAAGATTACAGTGAAAATGTAATATGTATAGCTTTTTGATGTGGGCTTGGGCACCCAATCGCTCATTTTATCTGATGTGGATTAGTAAATAAATGAATATATGTATTATATATGTTGTCTGTACATTCGAAAGGCAATTGTTAACAAATGCTTCGACGAGCCTCTGTCTCGTCCAATCCAGTGTGATGAATAAAGTTACTTCGCAGAGAACTCCAACTTGGAAAAAAAATTCTTCCTGTGCCATGAAGCCATCATATCGAGCTGTTTGCTGAAGCATTTCTTACTGTAATAAATGTAACAAAAACCATTCATCGTGTATAAGTAGACCTGAAGCACCTCGCTCTCATGCCTATTGTAAGAGATGCGAGGTGGAGTTCTTTCATTCGAGTTTCCATACTTAACTCTGTTGACTAATGATATTTTACTAAGCTATCCATTATTATTTAGCATGAACTTGTTGTGTTGGAAAGGCCGAAGATCAGAATGGATGAGGTGAGGGAGAATAAATTATGAACAAATGACTTCCATATTTTTCTGGGCGTTGTAACATTTATTATCGAGGTTGTGTTTTAAATGATGACATTCGTATAATCAGTGAAAACATACGATGGGAAATGAAAGATTAATAATCGTTAACAGATATTATTTTTACAGTTCAACTATCAATTTCTCTCGATTAAATAAATACGTCAATTTAATTATTACTTGCGTGGATGATATGCAATACCACAACGCTTTCAAATACACTCTGAATCTCTACCATGTGTTCAATTTATGCATTGGATGAATAATGTATTACTTTTCTGCTTTTCTTTAGTTTCTTGCTAAATTAATACGCGCCATGAAAATATTGCTCTGGGGCAATACACAATACTCTTTTAACGTCGTTACGTAAGTTAAAATGTTCGATTTTTTTTTCATCGCAGTTCAATACTAATGCGACACATCGCCTCATAGTCGTTTGACGATGAGTTTTTTAAATCTCGTGTTCTGCCAATCATTTATTGGTCCTTGGTCTGCATATATTTAATGAGATCAATGACACGGCTCGAATAACCATATTCATTGTCGTACCATGAAATGAGTTTGACGAATTGATCGTTCAATGGAATACCAGCCTTTGCATCGAAAATGCTTGAATGATTATCACCAATGAAATCAGATGATACAACATCGTCTTCGGTGTATCCAAGGATTCCAGCCAATGGTCCAGATGCAGCAGCTTCCTTAACTTTAGCTTTGATGGCGTCATAAGTTGCAGGTTTGCCAAGACGTACAGTCAAATCAACGACTGATACATTGGCGACTGGGACACGGAAAGCCATACCGGTCAATTTTCCGTTCAATGCTGGAATGACTTTGCCAACAGCTTTAGCAGCGCCGGTTGCAGCTGGAATGATGTTTTGTGCAGCACCACGTCCATCTCGCCACAACTAGAGATCATAAAAGTGGAAAAAAAATATAACGGGACCGTTCATCGCAGTCCTAGCGAGAATGCACTAAATGAAATACTGCGAAAGAAACTGTGCTCACCTTTCCAGATGGTCCATCGACTGTTTTTTGGGTTGCAGTTGTTGCATGGACTGTTGTCATGAGACCTTCGACGATTTCGAAGTTATCATGGATAACTTTGGCGAGTGGAGCAAGACAATTGGTTGTGCAGGAGGCGTTTGACACAACTTTGAAGCTTGGATCGTATGCCTCAAGGTTGACACCAACGACGAACATTGGTGCGTCAGCTGATGGAGCTGAGATGATGACCTTCTTAGCACCGCCTTCCAAATGGGCCTGGAACATTACAGAAAATTTATAGATTAGGTATTGTCAGAGATTTAACGAATTTACGAGTAAATCCTCCAATCTGAATCCCTTCCAACTAACCGAAGCCTTGTCGATGGTGGTGAATACACCAGTTGATTCAACAACATACTCAGCACCAGCTTTAGCCCATGGAATGGCTTTTGGGTCACGTTCACTGAAGACGGAGATTGTTTTACCATTGACAACCAAGTTGTTTCCCTCCTGTTTCACTTCACCCTTGAATTTACCGTGGGTTGAGTCATATTTGAAGAGATAGACCATATAATCGGCGGTGATGAAAGGATCGTTGATGGCGACAACCTAGAAACAAAAACGAACAAGAAAGTATTAAGTATAATCCTTCTTGAACAAACATGAAATAATATTATTCATTCATCAACGTTTATAAATGGCTTAGCACATTTTTCATCGTGATTGAAATGAAGGGATAGGTCCAATATTTGATTTTTACACCAGGAAATTGTCTGTATATATAAAAAATTTATAATTCACCTCTCCACCACGCTCAAGAGATGCTCTCAAGACGAGACGTCCAATACGGCCGAATCCGTTGATTCCAATTTTGCTCATGTTGATTTTTGTTTGGTTTTAGTTTATCTATAACATATGAAACAATCAATTGAGTTCAATGGGGATGATCCCAACACAAACACACACGTCACTTTTCACGTTATCATCAATGAATGAAAAAGATCCGCCTCAATTGAAAATCGTTCACATGATTCACGCCGGTTTTCATACACAATCCACAACAATTATACAGTGCTAAAAAGTTCACGTAAATTCCTCTATCTCTATTGATGGAGATAGAGGTCAGCCAAGGTCAAATAAGAATTTTCATACGTCAGCCGTGTTCACTATTGCAACAACGCAAACGATACCACCAGCACAGCGCAGTCACGCCAGGCCAAAAATTTTGGATCGATAGTACCAAGCGGTTCAAGTTTGTCACACATTATCTTCTCAACATAATCCTGTGATGACGTAACGTTTCTGAATCCAATAAAAAAAGATAGGAAAAATAGAAAAAGTGATATATATCCTTAACCACGCCCTTGAATTTTTCCCACTGACATGGATAATGGAATCGATTTATTGGATTGTGACCACTTTGCGCCGGCTGTGCAAAAAAGTGCAGTATGACGCTCCAGCTTTCATGACTCTGATATGTGAGGAGAACAGACTTATCTTCATGCCTATCATTCGACCGACTTGAGATTAATATCGAAGCAAAATTACTGTAGCATAAATATTTTTTTCTCACAAAATCTAATGATTTCCGGGAACTAATTTTCATGGGGTGATCGTGAACATATACATCTGAAATGTAGAATATCTTTGATTGATCAGAAGTGAAATCCTAGTTGCCATCATCCACCCTTTCATTGCATCATCATCAAGAATTGCACAAACATATTGTCTTATTTATTTATCACAATGTATCCTTGACTAATCAAACCATGCCACATACATTTGTGCCAACTAAATATCCGTTGGATATATATTTGTCTCTCTCTTAAGGAGATGAAAATTCGTGACCTCGATCACATATGAGAAAAATTTGCATAATCTGTCGTCAACCCATATGAAAACCGGAGTGAATACTTTAATGAATTTGTTTTACATTAGTTCTGATAGGGAAATGGAATAATTCGAGATGCATTTGTTTGAATCGATTGAAGAAATCAACGAAATGCCGGAAGATGACGACCATTTTTATTATACCCTTAACAAAATTCATAAATTGAACATCACACGATATAATTCCGTTTTATGAATGATACAGCAGGAAGGGACGTCACATTCTTATGAATTAGTAATAATTTAAGTATGTAAATTGATTGAAAATTATAATGAGGAAGTTGCTTTGGATACTTACGTAATAGATGACTGAAAAGCCGGCGTTCACTTCAACAACTACAGAAATAGTGTCGTTTGAAGGGCAAGTTCTAAGCTAATATATAAATGGCTACGTGCTCGCGTGTGCGCCGTGAAACCGTGGGCTGTTATTGGTTCATATCTTCGTGAAATCTCGTGGTGCCACGTGATTCATACGTTGAAATACCGCGGAGTTTTGAATGTTAAAAGAAAAAAAACGACAAATAATTATTCGCAATAGTGTATGGCGATCGGAAGGGGACGTTGCTCTCGTGACGTCAGTGTGGTTGTGAAAATTGATCAGGCCAAAGTAAATTGAGATATTTTATTGGTTTACCAAGAATATTTCCAAATGTTTCAATCTTTAACTCTGTAGTATGCATATATGACTCATGAAGTGAGAATTCTATTGACGTACGTTCATCATCATAACGTGTGAGAGCTCCCTACCCTATTCTTCATGCGCTTTTGTACGGTCACATAATTTCTATTGATGATTCATCATATCAGACTATTTTTCGATATCACGACGGTGCGAATTTTTGGATGCTGCGATGGAATTTGAAGAGGCGGGAAATGCTTCAAGTTCCAGTGGTAATGAAGTAATTCACATCACGATGAAAAGCGTAGAGATCTTCTTAATACTTATCAGTTACATATAAAGCTCTAATTCTTCATAAACTATCCGTACAGTTATATAAAATATTTCTGTAAGGACTAAATTGGTTTTGGATTTTAAATTATTTCTGGTTCATGAGAATTCCTCCGCTTCGAGTACATATACAATTATGTACACTTCAATCATGTCTGTTTCTTTGTATTGCAGATTCGAGATTATTTGGTGCATTCACTTCGTATCTTTCCAGGTGGAGATTCAACTTTGAAAAATTTTAATAACGATGTTCCAAAACCTTTCGTATGACGTGACTCTGACAATTGCGATCTGCTATTCCTTCGTACAGATGTTACATCAGCATCTGAGATTTCATTTGACTCGGATTTCCTTAATTTTTGTTCATATTGTGTTCTACGGATCCTCGTCAACCAATCAATACGATCTTTCGATTTCTTTGGTGAGATTCGAATGAGATGTGGCGCAGTACCGTCAGCAACGAAATTTGGTAAATTGTGAGTGGGTAGCAATGGTGCTTGTACATCTGGATTTGCTGAGAGTCGACATGGACCAGCTCTATTTGAGTCAAATTCGGTGTTACATTTTGGGCGGAATACTGGCTGTGATTCACTATTTTTTGTGTTAAGTCGTTTCCTCAATGGTTGGTAATTTTCTTTAATCGGTGATGGCACATTTATAAATTGTTCATTTGCTTCCGATTCAGTCGTCATCTGATCTCGAGCACGTTTCGAAGAACTCAGTGATTTTATACTTGTTCTGACACTTTCTGTCCCTAAATTTCTATCGGTCCGATCCTTTGGAGGTGTTGTCTCAGTCTTTCCAACCCATCTTTCCATTCTATATTTCCTATTTACTCGATTTGGATGTAACGATTCGTTCACCGAATCAACAGCCTCAGCGGTACCACATATTTCTATCTCGTCATTGTCATCTCGATGTTCTAAACCGACTCGCCAAACTCTATGAGAGCAATCATCAGACGAAGTGACAATACGAGGCTCAACCAATTTTGACCAAGTAATACTCGTTACCTCCTGTGTGTGCCCTTGGAGCCTGATCACAGGTGCACCGGGTTGATCTGTCCGCCAGATATAACCATTTCCATCGCTGGAGCCGCTCATCAAATGAGTCCCATCGGGACTGATACAATTTTTCACATAATATGATGAATTTTGATGACCATGAAATTTTGCCACAGGCTTTCCATCATATGAGGATAAATTGTAGGTATAGATAACATCGTCAATGCAACTAACATACAGTTTTAGTCCTGCTGGACATATTGCCAATGATGAGAAACCATTCCGTCCTTTGTTACCACCATATGACAACACATGCTTAGAACATGATTGATTTTTCCGTACTGCGTAATTTTTCCTCAGGTCCCAAATTTTTATGAGACCATCACCAGCAGCGCAGGATATCAATGTATTGGAATCTTGAAATATCAATCCAGTGATTCCTTCTGCAAGTGATGCATGTACCAATGTATTTCGATGTTTCACACTGTTAATTGAATTCAGACGATGTCCATTGAAAATACTGTTATCTGGTTTTTTGTTTCTGTCTCTCACATCCCAAACAAATATTGCTCCATCACGTGCGCCAGTTGCGAAAATATTTTTATTCTCTGGACGGAATACTACTGTCTTGATACTGCCTGTGTGCGATTGGAATTCGCTAATTGGCGTCAGACGTGAATTATTGATGTCCCACAATCTTGCTGTATGATCACCGGATGCTGTGACAATTTTTAATTCATCTGGCATCCAAGCAATGTCGAAAATTGCATTCCCATGATGTGCCTGAAAGCATCAATTTCACATATTTCATTAAAAAATCACGTTGACATTAATGAATGTATTTCTTGTGGGTAGACATACTGAGACTCCTTTAATCGATGAATTTGGTGGAAATCTCTGTGATGTATTTTGCACGGCAACTCGTCCATCATCACTAGCTAATGCTAGAAAATCTGGATACGCCTGGTTATCCGCAAAACGACAAGTAATTATTGATGAATGCGAATGAGGATTCGATTCAAGTTCATTCAGAATTATCCCTTGATACACATCTTTATGATTACACTTTAGACGTCTTATAGGAATTTCAATGGGTGGACTAGGCTCTGCAAATGAAAACAAAATCATATCAATATTTATTCGATCATGATAACCCGCATGAAGCGCTCGGAATTATCTAGTCAATTCAATCTTGACCAAACGTGTTTGTACTTGTTTAGATCGGGAGAGTCGAAAGCCTTTGTGTGATGTTTATTTCCTGAAGGATATATATAACCTCACAAATATTATAAGCATTATTGATCAAAAGATTCTACGTATAATTTCTAGGAAATAATTGTTTCGATAATTACCAAATCCAGTATGCCGTAGCGCAAGGAAATCCACTACATTCATCATTATTACATTCAATAAATATACAATGGAACGTCGAGCACATATGAACCGCTTTTCCCTCAACAAGTTTCATAAACATACTTGTGAGTATAGTGTTGTTTGAAACCAATGATATGATTGGTCGATACTTAAGTGCGATTCGTGTTAAACACTCCTCCATGTGATATTTTTGATCGAATACCATTGCGAGAATGTGGATATGATGATGGCGCGAATCTTCAAATATTCAAATATATAATTGAGGAAAATAAAAGAAATAAGTGTTGTGCCGGATGAGGTTATGACATTGGACTGCTTCGAAGTGATTATATTATTTTTCGTATATTGAAGAACGGTTCATTCGCCATCGAATTAACGACGATTCTTCAATAAACCGAAAGAATATCGGTAAGTAAAATCCAAATGTTTATGCATGGTAGATCAGAGAAAATGACTTGCGCACCATTCTGCATTCACTTCTGTTGTGAAAGCTAAGGAATCTCATAAGAAAAATATTGAAACATGATAACAAAAATAATTCCCATGTTCTGCGATGTACTTTGAAAGTATATAATTCTATCAAATAAATAGTGAAAGAGATAGCAAATGAGAGATGATAGGTTAGGACACTCCATCACCAAGCTCGACAATTTTTTCAGGATCATAACCTTTCACTGATTTCACATCGTGAATATATTTGATCAAATCAACTATTCTACTTGCATATCCATATTCATTGTCATACCATGCGATTATTTTGATGAAAGTACTTGTCTGTGGTATACCAGACTTCGCATCAAAGATGCATGAATACTTTGTATGATTAAAATCCGATGAAACAACATCATCTTCAGTGTAATGAAGTATCCCCTTCAATTCTTCCTCTGACGCTTTCTTCATTGCTGTTTTTACTTCTTCATAAGTTGTTGGCTTATTCACTCTGAAAAATCATATTCTGCATGAAGAACGTCGACATTTTGCTCTCCCCATTCTTCATTCCTACCTGAATGTCATGTCACACAGAGAAACATTTGGTACAGGAACACGGAATGCAATTGCTGATATGTTATCTTTCAGTTGTGGAATTAAATTCGACAAACATTTAGCAGCACTCGTTGATGTGGGAATTATATTTTGCAGACAGCCACGACCATTTCGCCACAACTGCAATCCATATGTGATTATTTTCATGCGATAAATTAGAAAATAAATATGCGACCGAGCGATAATGGTAGATGAAGCAACACAAATGAGGGAAAAGTTAATTAGACCTCACACGATGGTCCAAAAATGTGTCTGTACTTATTTGTGCATATGCATATTTCAATAACGGCTGCAACGACGTGGGAGATGATACTTGCCTTCCCAGTTGGTCCATCTAATGTTTTTTGAGTTGCAGTTGTTGCGTGAATACTTGTGATCATCGCTTCAATGATTCCGAAATTGTCATGCATAATTTTAACAATTGGTGCTGCACAGTTGGTCGTACATGATGTAGCTGAGATTATTGGACTCCTTGTCGGATCATAAGTCGTATGATTCACACCATAGACATACATTGGGGCGTCTTCTGATGGTGCAGTTATCACAACATTTTTCACACCGCCCTCGAAATGCAGCTTGAATCACCGATACAAAGGGATGATTGAATATATTTCCATTATCGTGTGTCATTTCTCAGTATTCCTAACTCTCACCGAGGCTTTTTCCAAATTTGTGAAAACGCCTGTGGACTCAACGACAACACTAACATCATGATCTTGCCATTTGATTTTCGATGGATCTTTCTCTTGTGACGTTGCAATCCTCTTATCTAGACAGAGCAATGGACATTCCCGTGACTATAGGAAATCACTTTTTTCATATATGATGGGAGAATAACACGAGATGATAAAATACCTCCGATTACAATTACGCCTTTTTCACATTCGATGAAATATGGAAAAGTGCCATGAGTAGAATCATATTTGAATAAATAAATCATGTAATCAGTTGGTATAAATGGATCATTCACCAGTCTGACCTGAGAATTGAAAATCCAACAACAATTCACATATATAAATGATAGAATATATTTCTTATCTCGAGCATTGAATATGGATAATAATCCTACATCGATTCCCTGTTCAAGGCAAGCACGAAGACACATTCTTCCAATTCGACCAAATCCATTAATTCCAACAGTCAACATGTTATTCCAATTATTTTCTCTATCTCTCTATTATTTTAGTGTATAACTTTACAAATGTGTGCAGTAGAAATTGTACGAGCATGCACACTGCTGTCAATAAGAAATGAGTGTTCAAATGTTTTTCTCCTTTTGTTCCTATTCACACGGCTATTAATTTTCAAGAATTGAACAGCAATAAGAATTTGAGGCCTTTCTAATGAGTATGCGCAACTACGTGTGCCTTTCATTGTATTGTTTCTCGTTCCATTTGCAGTATATTAATTCATGAGCGTTGCGGATGAATTCCATTCGTCGTTATCTGACCGAAGCAACAACTTGCAGTCTTCAATTATAATCCACACATTTATGAAATTTAAAAATGAATAAGGTTGAGGTGGAAAGTGTGATTCATGCATTACTTGCATCCAGCAGGAATGGGATATTGTTGGATAGCTTAAACGGTGAGTAAAGAATATCATTGAAAGGTTGTGTAGGAAATTAATCAATGTCGTTGAAAGTGGTCGCTCACTTTTTCCAGTTAATTGTTCTCATTCGTTTTGATCATTTTCAAACGAATTTTATGGACAAACACATATGGATATTCCGTATTTCTCACTGGGATACTTATCTCTACATGAACTCATCAGACATTTGAGGAATATATCGACTGTTCGGAATGAATTTGGTGAAGTGGTATATGTTCTAAAATCAAATAAGAACATGGACCACATTGTGAATATGGTGAGATACCATAAAGGTGGAACTCAACTGAAAAAGGTTTGTGATTTTATTAGAAGAAATTATTGGAAATTACAATTCATCATACACTCGGGACAGAGTCCGTGAGAGTTGAAAATGTTCTCGCTGATCACGAATATATTTTACAGAAGAGGAAAATCATGAAAAGAACAACTAATCGTCGCAATAAATATCGAGAAAGCGATAAAATACGTAACTCAGGTAATTCTTCTCGAAAAAATTATCAATCAGATGAAAATAGCTTCTTATGTAATTCCCTCTAATTATAATTAAAATATGAACTGTCGGGACGATTTGATTTTATCTTTGTAGAGGGTGAGGATACTTACGAATCTTATGGAGAAGATGATTAGGGACCGGTTGTGATAAGCAGCCCACCAAAATACGTCGTGAGTGTTGTTATTTAACTAAATATATCAACGATAAAATGTGTAATTTTCATTCATTGTGAAAAGATTCGATGGGTTTGCTCTTCTATTTCTAGAATCGTGTTCATACACCAATAATCAGCGGACAACAGTTGATTGGTGACGATTTTTTCTTGCAACTTGCTATTAAAAATTTGAAACAGCCGATTTGGCGAACGCGTGGTGAGAATTATTCCCAATTCACTCTTCTACTTTTCGAAAGTAAAATTTTATGACAGTTTTTTGAAATGATGCATTACATTTTTTTTTTCTTCATAGATGGTGGACCATTGAATTGTGGACTTTGCACTTCTGGATTGACCACACGCGCTGTGATACAGAAATTGAAGAGTGTAGAATCTCTTGCGAACAGGATCATCTTAATGATTGGTGCCGAAGATTTGTATCGGGTAAGTATATCCATAAGACTTTTGACATAAGAACTAACAGAAGATATGAACCATACCCGGATCTAAATTGTTGCAGGGTCGGAGTGCTCATGAGATTTTCAAAGACTTTCAACAACTAGTGGGCATTTTACATACCAAATTTGCGCTGTCAAAAAGTGCCATAAAGATCTGTACACTTCCGCCATTGGCGAATGTAGGGATTCACATTCACCAGGAATTGATGATAAATATCCATGCATACAACAATTCCATAAGGCTATTATCGGAAGAGCAAGGTTATACACTGATTGATTTCTTCAACAATTACACCACACCAAATTTCGGGATCGTCTATGATATGTTCCAACTTGATGCAAGGATGGTCTCTGGAAGTTCCCATCCGTACGTGTTATTCAACAAGAGAGGCCGCCGATTAGCTGTGAATCTTCTTAATTCTAATCATAGCCTTGTTTGATGAAAAAATAGATGACTGAATGTTCGGAGTGTGAGTGTGATGTCTTTTCGCCCATTGTGATGATTTGCTAGTGAAAAAATTTAGTGTTGAGAAAAATATGATACGTTACCATAGGATTTTTATATGTTGCTGGCAACCTGTTCTTCTGAATGATTCAATATTGATTATTGTATGTACTTGAATGCGCAGTTCACATACAAATAATGATTCAGATATTTGTATTCGGTTGTTAATTTTCAATCCTAAAATACAAATGAAGTGAAGTTGAACGTACAAGTATATTTTTATAGAAATAATTTTCGTGCACAAATGTAATGTTTGAATGATGAAAAAGAGGGAAGAATGTTCAATAAATTTCGAATGAATGTTCAAATAACATTGTTAAATCCTCTTCACTCTGTTCCCGTGGCGCCAACTTCGTTATCCTTTCCTATTCAATTCAAACAGAAGGGGAAATTCAAACTTGCGTTATGACCTACGAAATATTAGTTATTCAATATATTACCTGTGGTAAAGTACCACGGACAAGTGTGGGAATATCCTCTTTTTTGAATCCCAATTCATCAAGACCATTTTCAATTTTCATCAAACTCATATAATTCCGTACAACATCTGCTAGGATTTTCCCAGCATCTGATTTTTTTGCATTATCGACATCAGCGCCAAGTAATTGTGCGGCCTCAAGATGTCTTTCTGGACATGCTTCACCGGTGAAAGAAAAAACTGCTGGTGCAGAAATCACTACTGACAAACCGTGGGGGACAATTGGATGATCTTGGCTATATCCCTGCACACAAATATAGAAAGAGTCAAACGGATATGTCTCACACGTGAGGTGCAACCTCGATGCGAAGTATTTATTGGAAGATTAACTCTTAGTCTGTACCTCTGGATAAAAATTGCTTGGAGCGTTTCCACTAATTGGATAAGACAATCCATGACACAAATGCACACCAGCATTTCCAAAACCTACACCAGCCATTGTACTTGCTAAATGCATATGACTCCTTGCGTCAAGATCATCAGGGTTGTACACTGCTCTCCTGAAATATTTATTCATCACGCTCAGAGTATATCTTGCCCACACATCACTCATTGGATTACTTCCTTGATAAGCTGGTCGTAATATTGGATTCGTTGGACATGGCGATCTTTCAGTATAAGGAATTGCGGTGAAGGATTCCAAAGCGTGACAGAGAACATCAAAGCCGGAATAAACACAAACTCTTTCAGGCAATGTAAGTGTATGTAGTGGATCAATAATACCGAGAGTTGGTCTCAGTGCTCTATTGGCTATTCCTGTCTTAGCTTTCAGAGGTCGATAATCAAAAATCGACACACCAGTTGTTTCTGAGCCTGTACCTGAAGTAGTTGGTACAGCAATTAGCGGTTTCAAATTCACTGTGACAGGCTTCGCTTTACCAATCGGTGCATTCACGTAATCAAGAAATTCAGCTGCAGGATCGCTGAGATAAAGATTGGCGGCTTTGCATGTATCCATTACCGATCCACCACCAACTGCTATGAAAGAATCATATTTTCCCATTTTGGCAAATTCAATCGCATGTTGTAGACTTGATTCTGTTGGTTCAACTCGGACTTCATCATAGACATCGAAACTTATTCCGTGTTTAGTCAAACTATCCATAGCTGTTTTCACTGGTGTGAGACTAGACAAATTCGCATCAGTCATTAGACATGTTTTTTTAACATGTAAATTTTGTAAATCCATTCCTAATTCTTTAGTCACTCCAATTCCATAACGAACAGTTGAACTAGCCATCTAAAATCGGTAGAATCGAAAATGAATCATAAATTCGGAATATTGTGATTGATCGAAATCATATCAAAAATTTTTTCATTACTTCAAAAGCATATTCTTTCGACATGGATGTTTTCTGATTGTGCAAGCGGATTCCAGAGGTTGGATTCCCATGTGATGGACATCGACACCTACACATAGAATTTTTTTAACGGTATAAATAGTTGGTCGTATGATTCTCGTTGCCTGTCGTGGCGCTGATTTTTATTATATGAAATGACCCGATTCATGATGCTCGTATGAAAATGATAACTCTGTATACTACGCAGCGATCCAATTAGTATTCTAATAGTTGTTTATCCAATTGATAGAAAAATCGTAAGAGATTACGTAATTACTCACGATTGTGTTGATATCACTTGAAGTAAATCGATGACGCGACTCTTCAGTAACATTGTGTTGTTAGATAAGAATGATATTCCCCTCTGTTCTGCTGAGACAATTCTCGTACATAGGTGTAGAGGTTGCACTGGACGTCATGTGCATTCAACGCATGAGCTCGTCAGACGAGTTATCACTCCCTCCATTTGTTACGGATTATTAAGTCGGCTGCATTCGGTAGTAGCCTTCCTCGTTTGAATACTGTGAATGTGTTATGATACCATAGAGTTGAAGACTATACTAATTCATTTTAAATTTCTAAGAATTGTGATATTCTAGTACATCTTTTATTAAAAAAAACTACAAATGGTACATACGATTTCGAATAAGAGTATTTCATAGAACTTATTATCGTTGTATAATAATTATAGGTAACTTCAACTTTAAATGCAGGCTTTCAAATTTCCCTCTGGGGATTTGGCCATATTGAACGTATGGCAAATATTTGCTGAGTAATTATCTTCTTCCTTTGAAATTAATGGTGACATTGTATAAATTGATGTGTTCTGTAATTGCTCGTGATCTGAATGGCTATCAGATGATGTTTCATCGCCTCGTTCCGCTTTCCAAAATTTGACGATTGATATTATACATGCGCAGAACAATGCCCACGAAACAACGTATTCAAGTATCGTTCTGATTCCGTCATATTCTACATTGTCTCTAGGTTCGAAGGAATTCTGCATATAATGGAAACGTTGCTGCATGCCATTTTTTCTTTCGATTGCGCGAGTCCAACAAGACATGTTCCGAACTTGGTCATTGCAATCTGAGAAAGGCGAATCATTGAAAGCAATAGTCAAGTTGTGTGAAACCACCCACTCCACACCGTCGAGGAATTCATTATTTTGGTAGCAAGGGTTAAACAAATCATTCAATTTTATCAAATCCGGCAGGTCTTCTGTTTGGTCTGTTGTAATGTGGCCCATTTCTGTACCGAAGGAATTGTGGAAGCTGTAACATATGGAAAATGATCAGCATAATTTAAATACTGGAATAGATATGGGGAGCTTATAAAAAAGTAAAAAATACATAGAATAAAGCGCTACAGACCTGAGAGAATAAAGCGGTGATGACACATTTCTCTGAATATTCACACGTCCAGTCCCCGAATAACCGCGCAGAAATATTTCAGACATCCGTAAAAAAGGTGTCACTTTCAGCGTGGTAATGGGATTATATCTGAAGTTGATGTATGATAAGTTGCTCGCCCCTTCAAACATATCGTCAGAAATATATGATAGAGAATTTTCAGCAAGATCTAGAGACTGAAGCGAAGACAATGACTTAAAAAGGCCCTGTGGTATCGAGTCCAAATTATTCTGTGACAACACCAATTTGGTTAGAGCTGGCATCGCATCAAATGTTCCAGCAGCAATTGAATCCAAATAACACTCGGAACAGGTGAATTCATGAATACTATAATTTTTATTGAGGGTACTATTAACTGTGAATTTCGGTAGACGTGTGAATTGACCGGGAGTATAGAACGCAAGAGTTTCGAGTCGGAAATTATTCTGCAAATGGTTTCCCGTAAATGTAATAATGCGACTGCTCTGTATAGTTAGGTATTTTAGGTTAGTTAAGACTGAAAAAGCATCTTCATGTATCGTCTTTATCAGTGAGCTTTGTATGTCGAGTTTTTCTAATAAGGGTACACCTTTGAAATCATTCTGGCCAATACTTTTCATCGTTGCCGACCCTATGGTGAGAGATTTGAGACTTGCAACTCAAATTTTAGATACTGTCACTTCAGTTGGTTTGAAATCCAATGCTTGCATATTAGATTGCTTTTCAAGAATAGTAAAATACGATACTGAGAGTTTTTCCAATTTTCGCAGGGGCGTCAGAATATCTGGTATCATCACGGCATCCTGCAAAATGAGTTCAGTGATATTCTGCATTTTGACAAGAGCAGACGCTAACCCACATTTGCGATTGGGTAGGTTCAACAATAATTTATTGATATTTGGTGCGTCGAACAGATAAGTGTCTGCATTGCATTGCTTCAAGGAATTTGTGTTCCATCGTAATATGATAGTTGACAGTTGTGAACTATTGTG
This sequence comes from Meteorus sp. PSUC_FEM 10030008, assembly GCA_018881525.1. Lineage (NCBI taxonomy): Eukaryota > Metazoa > Arthropoda > Insecta > Hymenoptera > Braconidae > Meteorus > Meteorus sp. PSUC_FEM 10030008. Next base: position 18,471 of record JABMBR010004405.1, read on the forward strand.
GAATGCATCTTGATGTATTTCTAAGTTCCGATTTTGCTCGAAAGTAACAGACTTCAATTGCAGCAATCCATCGAAAGCCTGTTTATCAATTTCTCTACTGAAAATAACACAATATGAAAAAATAAGTGTCAACACTGAAGTCTCAATGACACTCCTAAATTACTCTTTGATTATTCGTTACTTTTTATCTGTTACGAAAAACTTTTTTCGATACATAACAAGAACAAAATTGATTCAGAATAGATCTAAATGCGTTCATGGTTAGGGTTCTACTGCGCTAGCCTGCCCTCCCCTACTTCGACTTCATAGTCGACAGGAGTAAACGGTCAACAACAATGACGTCATGGGTTTTTCTAGTAAGCTCACAAATTTTCTAATAGATCCACCTTTTAGTCGTAATTTTCAAGTACTTGCATAACCCAATTTCGACAATATGAATGCATCAATTTTATTGGATCGTCAAGATGTTTGCATAAAAGAAAGCCATTACATCGATATTTTCAGAATTGGAAAACATGAGTACATGAATTGAATATTCTTTGGTGATAACTAGGACATACAGAAGTCGCTTATTCTATTATGAGATAACTGAGCGACAATCTCATGGAATTATAATCTTCTCTGTGGAAGTCCTTTCAAGAGAACGGAATTTGATAAGTAATAATGTTATAATGGTAGTAACGATTACAATATTGAGTAGAATCATTGCCGATGTGATCCTGTCGTATGAATTATAATTATTGTAGTTATATTGATCTGTAATATCAATGGATCCATCATGATCTTCGTCTGGTGTCAAATTCTCCAATTCAGAGATGTAACCTTGTTCACAAATGTATTCGTTCACGAAATTCCAACAAAGTTCATCCGGGAATATGCCATCACAATGTTGAACGCGATATGGAACATCGAACCTTGTCGCAACTCGATGGTCTTCCAACCATTTTATGGTTTCATTAAATATGTCATCACATTTGATTGGATTGTACAGTAGTTGAAGTCTCATCAAATTTGGTACAGTTTCCATCTGTTCCACTGTAATGCTTTTCAACTCATTTCCCTCGAGTGATAAAAATCTGTAACAAATCATGGTCAATGCAATATCGTGATGGTAAGTGGAAAAATTAAATGATGTTCACGATGTAGAGAAATGGAGTGATGCTTACATGAGATTTTCAAGTGGCGGGGTTTCCTTTTCCCAGACTTTTATACGGCACATACTCAAATCGAGACTCAATAAATTAGGTGCTTGTGAAAATGTTGACATCGTAATAGTTGTCAGTGGATTTGCGTTTAGATGGAGTATTTTCAATTGGGTTGCACCTTGGAACATGTCTTCAGGTAAATATGATATTAAGTTGTCAGAGAGATCCAGTAGTCCGAGCGAAGACAATGGTTTGAAAAAGTCACGCGGTAATGATCGTAATCGGTTAGTGTTTAGGAGTAAATATTTCAAATTTGGCATAGTATCGAAAGTTCCATCGTCAATCGATTCCAGCCCACAATTGTTACACTGGAACAGAATGATGCTATGATTTCGATTGTCTGTTGCATTCAATCTGAAAACTGGCAAACGTCCAAGTTCCATGTTGAAATTCATCAGTAGAACTTCAAGTTCGAAGTTATTCCGTAGATGATTTTCTGTTAATGACATAATATTGTTGTTGCTAATGTCCAAATGTTTCAGATGCGTCAGATTTGAAAACGCGTCTTCATGAATTTTTTCGATATTACAGAAAGTAATTTCTAGTTTCTCCAATTCTGGCATCCCACTGAAATCATCTTTTTGGATGTCTGCTATTTTCATCCATTCCATTTGAAAATTTCTGAGTTTGGGAGTATTAATATTGGATAATGATGATACGCGACTGAAAGCAAACTTCAACTCTTCTAGATTCTCCGTTCCACTGAAACTATTCTCCACTATGTTCAAATCTTCTACATGAAGAATCTCAAGTTTGACGAGATTCCAAAGTGGCGCGAAGATACCTGGCGTTATATCGAAGTTTTCTGCGCTCACACTAAGTCTTTTCAATCCAGTCATTTTGCTAAATGTTGATGATGACCAATATCCGTAGTCAGATACACGAAATGTAAAATTGGTCACACTTGGAGCATCGAACAGATAATTTTCGAACCCATCTCTATCAATCTCAAAAGACGTATACTGATTAATCAAAAGAGATTGCAAACGTGTATTTTCTTTGAATGCATCTGAATGTATGAGTAGTCCTCCATTTTTTTCAATCTCAACTGAAGTTAAATAATTTAATCCACAGAATGCATCAGCCTCTATCCATGTGAACAAATTATTTATTATCTTAATTGACTTTAGAAAAAGGACACCATGTCCTATGAATGAAAACGATTCGATGGTTCGACTATCCCAACTTTCATATATGAAATGTTCGATATGTACTTCGAAATACGCTTCATCAGTCAGGTCACTGCATCTGTTGAAGATCGTTCAGAGAAAAATTATTTAATCAACTGCAAAAGAATTGAACAAGAATGCGAAAAAATATCAACCTGGCATAGGTAGCACTAGTATTCAGTTGCTTGTAACATTCACAAGATTTTGGACACATTAATTTAGCTTCACTTGTGTTACTAAATTCATTTGGGACACCGACAAGAATTGCTAAGGATATATTATATTTTCCAGATCTTTCTATGGTGATATCCACTGCCGATGTCAACGTAATTAGAAACACGATGGTGTACAACCTCATCACATCTCTGATACTTTCCCATAACATTTTGCACGGTGCTTATATTTGCAAGAGGATCAAGGACACGTCAAGACACACGAGATTACTTCAAGAAATAACGTTGTCTTAATACTACAGCCCAGACTTCTGCGACTTACTGTCTATAATGGCTACCTTTTTGATGGAATCATCCAATAAGGACGGCGGTAATTAATTTTATCAGTGAAATTCTATATTTTTGGATCTGATTAACGATAGATACGATTAGTATGAACAAATGCCGCACAGAGTAATTATCACATTGGTCACTATACTAACACAAACTTGACAATGTCGATATCTCAAGCTTTGTATTCCAAGTCAATTATGAAACTCGCTCTTGGTGTTTTGTTAATCATTGAATTTCAATTAATATGTAAGTTCGATAGCTCCATACAAAATATTATCAGATACTGCCTCACTCATTCAGGCACAATCTGTTGAATAGTTGGAAGGGAATTATCAGTTTTCGTTCTTGAAGATTCTGTGTTTGACATATCTGTAATACAAAAAACTTTGCATAATTGTGTTCTTTCCAGCTGTTTATCAACTCTATATTCATATTACATGACAAAGTATGACAAGAAACTTAAAAATGAAGAAACATAAAAAATATTCATTGTCTATTCGCTTAAATTATGCTACACCGAGAGAACTGTTTATGAAATTTTAACGTTCAAATCGCTGGAGAGATTAAAACGTTGTGTAATAACCTGACGACATCGTGGCAGTCAAGTACATATTATCGGTAACATAGAAATTGATGGGAAGCAGTTAAGAAAATTTTACGATGTACATGGTAAATTTTTGTAGGCGAGCGAGAAAAAAAAACAAAGAACGTGAAGACGAAGAAGTATGAAAAATATACGACGCAGTAATCACGAGTTTCAACAATTATATGAAGATGATCAATTGGGTCGAAAAGGAATTATTTAGACAATTATTTTCTATGATGAGATCACAATATGAAATTCCTACACTTGATATTTTATTAAAGAACCGAAAACACAAGTTATTACGTGAAAACGCCGTGATGTACATGAATACACTGATAAGGTTTGTTTTTCACTAAACTGCCTGAGACCGCTACACAGTCGATAACAAACGATGATCGTCGGTATTAACCGATCATCTGTCGTACTGAAGAGCAAAATCTAAAGAATAAAACATCATGGATTTTATTTTGGAAGATATTGGTGAATTACTGGAAGTGTCGTAAATTATCTCCGAATGACACGATGTCCTCCAGTTACCATCATTCTATGTTAATTGCCACTACTAACTCACATTTGACTACGGCTTCGAGAATTCTTTCTCAGATAAATAAAACTTGATTATCATTACTAATTATAGTAGCTATAGATATCATGATAATAAATAAATAAGTAACGAATGATTCAACTTCTGATGCACTTCCGTTGAGTGGTTTCTCTTCTGATACAACATTGAAAAACTGATCTGCCTCTTGATCAATCTGTTCAAACTCAGCGGTATAATTTGGACTGCACATGATTTTTTGGAGTTCAGGCCAACAAGTTTTGCGTTTGTCCGGTATACAATAGACCTCCGAGATAAAAAATTGTGTTGTGACGTTGTGCAATTGTGACCATGAAACAATGTTGTTCAACTTATCGCATTTAATTGGGTTATACTCAAGTTGTAACTCTGAAATCTGTGGTAATGTTTCACGGTGTTTCGCCGTGATGTCATCTAGTTTATTTGTAGAGATTGAAAGAGATCTGTAATAATATGAAGTTGATATAATAATGAACATATGGTAATGAAATATGACATTGATGGAGGTATACCTGAGTGAATTGATTGATATATTTTCTTCTTTCCATGTTTTAATGCGACATTCACGCAAGTCGAGCTTTCTCAAATTTGGTGTTGATAAAAACGGCCTCATTTCCAACGTAGTGATTGGATTGCGACTGAGAATAAGAGTTGACAATCCATTGGCTCCTTCGAACATTTTCGTAGGAATATTTGATATTGAATTATAGGCGAGGTCAAGTGATTGTAGTGATTTCAGTTGTGTGAAAAATCTACGCGGTAATGTCTCCAAACGGTTTCTTTTCAAATTTAATTCTCTCAGAGTTGGCATGGCATCAAATGTTCCCTTCGAGATAGATTGAAGCCCACATTTATTGCATTCAAAGATTCTTATGTTGTAATTATCGCTACCAACTTTTCTTGATTTGAACACCGGTAAACGTTTGAGATTTTCATTGTCACTCATGTTCAAGACTTCAAGATTGACATTATTACGCAGATGATTCTCTGTGAATGAAGAAATGTGATTGTTGCTGATATCAAGATATTTCAGTTGCAATAATGACGAAAAGGCATCATCGTGAATTGACAGTATTTTATTCCCGAGTCTGAGTTCTTCCACTGCTGGTATGTCTATGAAATCGTTTTGTTTAATCTTGGTCCATAATTCTGCTTGATCTATTGTGAGGCTGCGCAATTTACGTAGTGGTGCAAAAACTCCTATTTTCATTACGAATTTTGGACTCCGAATATAGAGCTCCACCAAATTGGACATGTTGGTGAAACTTGAGGGTGTCCATGGTGCGTGATTTGATACCGAGAAAAAGAAACTTTCGAGGCTTGGGGCGTTGAAAAGATAACCTCCTGATACATCAGAATTATCAACAAGATTTTCTACGTTAAGAATCACAAGCAGTTTCAGATACGGTGTAGAGTTGAATACATTTGGATGGATATTGAGTGTTCCGGCATACGTAGGTTGACTGAGTATGACCAATGGAAAAGTCACAAACTTTTCTTGGTCGGAGATTTTATACGAATGGTAAATTACAAATGCTTCAATATTAACAAAAAGAGGTGCGCTTAGGTCATTCTGACCGAGTATGATATCATTTTTCTTGTTCAATACAAAATGTTTAATATTTGCTCCAGAATATGAGTTATCAATCAGTTCGGTACATCTGCATGGACAAAACGTGAACGTATGAATTTTTTTCAAAACTTATTTTCTATTAGTGAGCAAATTATAGCGAATTCGAATTCAATGGCTACTCACGTGGCTGAGATGCTCAAATCCAAATTATCTTGTAAACATGTACAATTGTTGGGACAGATTATCTCTGATTGGTTTTCAGTATTTTGCCTAGTCACTGTAGTTCCATCTATCTGCGTTCTCACTGAGATTATCAATGCACAAATGCACATTATAGTAATCAACATCTGCTGAATGTTCGTCAACGGCATTTCGAACTGCATGTTAAGGGACTGCGAATGAGAAAGTATTCTAACTCATTTTTTATGTGTTGGAATTCGAGGTCTTTTGAAAGTACGTTCAATCGTTGAAATAATAGTTAGAGTAGTACTCGAATGACTGTCAAGTCTATCACCCGAATTTAATTTCATGAGTGCTCATAGATAGACAAAACTAATTAGGTTCTCATCTACGACATTGATGATGCTATGGTTTGGTATCGATGATGATATCTAATCTTTTTAAATATCCCCTCTACACCAATGCATATAGACTATTTCCAGGTAAAAAATTGTCATCGTGACATGTCAGTTTCGATGTGATTTAAATATGAAAATTCTTTGTCAAATATAACAATTATGTTTGCCAAAGGTTTTTTTTTTATTGAATCGAATTGTTACAGACCAACTCAATCGAAAGTTCAAATGACTACTTCTCAACTTCACCTCATCGCGTACAAATATCATCACCACATGAGAACATGGAATGAGAAATAGGAAAATTATCGAATCATCTTTATGAATTTGTGACTGATATATATATTTCATCGGAATTGTTATTCATGATATATTTACAGCAAGTAAGTTAGAGCAGGCATCCATGATAAAATATTATAAGCATGGTTCATTTGTTGTTTTACGAATTTTCAATATTTTCTAGTGCAATGCTCATTTAATAAAAATAATTATGATATAGGTACAATATACTCTTCATTTAAAGTCTCGCGGAATTCGATTCACGCTGATACATGATCATATTGAAGATATGGATGCGCAGGAAACTCATCATATGCAATACAACTTTATTCAATTGTCTCGGATGGAACAACCGTTCTATTGAATAAATTTTCAATGCCTCAAACACAATACTTGGAATATCTATTTCAGTTCTATCCAATTCAACGCTGTCCCGGAAAAGAAATCAAGATCCTGATACAATCTCTCATTTCCCTGCATACATTTTGATTATAAAATAAGGGAAGGAAATATGCGAATCAATCGGTAAGTCGATTGTTCTATGGATTCACAATCGATTAAGGACATCTATTTTTCAAGTAAATAATTATATTAATAA
>JABMBR010004406.1:0-82790 GCA_018881525.1 Meteorus sp. PSUC_FEM 10030008
TATTTTATCTCATACCGAATTCGACAGGACATCAAACAGACTCTAATACAGAATTATATATGCATAGTGTAATCACACAGTAACTAGTTGTTTATAAATAACGGTTAATAAACATTTAAACCTTATATTTCTCCTTACTATATTATATTCTCATTTCCAACATATCCAACAGAAAGGATAAGATGAAAAAATGAGAACATTTCAATTGGTGTAAATACTGAAATTGAAATGAAAAAACTTTTCGAAAATCATAAAACTTCCATCGTTAATTTCAGAAATTATGTTCGAACTTGTTTGACATATTGATTTCACGCTCATCATGAAATACTACTGAAAATCATGAGTATGAAATTAAAATTCGTTATATTTTCTGTGTCCTCCAACATCTTCCGTCCGCTCATGAAAATAAAATTCTTCATCCTATTCAATAACTAATTCATTATTTCACTTCCTTCTCTCAACTATTTCAATAAAACCATAGCTCTATACTCCATACAAATTACTCGATTTCAGTATCGCCAATCTCTACGAAATTCCCAATTCACAATGTCTTCCACCTGACGAATTCAAATATCTATGAAAAATGAACTAAACGTTTCATCACTCTGGTGGTTATGGAAAATTAAGTCAATAAATAGCCATATGTTCATTAATCGCATGCTCATATGAACTCCAAATAATTATAACTAACAATAATAAGTACAATAATGAAACAAAACAAAAAATTATGACAACAACATGCGGTTTACCGTTACGTCTCGAGACTAGAATACAACCTCACGGCTTTAGGTTCGAGTAATCCTATCCAGGATACTGGTTTAGATACAGTACATACATGTTCATTATATCTATATGTATATGTATATATATTAGCACCACGACGCGCATAAATATCAATGCGCGAAACACCTAGAAAATACAGACTCGCGCGCGCTTTATACCGAGCTATCGATATAGATTCAACGGAGAACGATCGATTTATTTTAATGCTTCATGTTCCACCTCGAGGCTCTTCGGTTTGACACTCGCAGCTCTGCAACCCAAACACAATCATTCACATATTTATGAACGCAAGCATATGAATATATGTGAATGGAAAGAAAATTCGTGAGGCAAAATGGAACAGGACACTTCACACAAATGTATTCAGTCATCCTTTTTCTCACTTTTTAATTTTCTATTTTTAATGCTTATCTATATATCAACTATTGAGTTGTATTCCATTTTGGACTTGTATAACAAATCAGAAAAATATTTATTTTTCAAACAGGATATTGACGAGCGTTTACATCTGACAGATAAAATAATGTTGTTTCCTCTTTATTTCGTCTCGTTTTGTGTTTTCTTAAATTTCATCGATTAAATTCGCTCTCAAGATCTTATTTGGTCACATTGTTTACTTTTTCCCTTCATGAAAATATTCATTATTCAGCTGTGTAAAACACTGAGCGATTGCTAACGAAAGATTTTCACTTTGGCTGGAGGTTATTGACCTCAGCTCCAACCCCAACATCGCCATCATTACATATTTATGCAGTGTTGTACTCAGAAAGTCGAGGGGGGAAATTTCTTCTCCTTTCTTTTTTAAAGTTAATACTTATTTATTTTAATATTACATTGCGCCATCTCATTTACCCAGATGGTTTTTGTTCTTTTTTATAACTCCTCACATTTTCACTCTTCGTTCTATCTCACTCCGACACTCTATCTCCTGTATGATGTTTATTCTTTATTCCGGTTGTGTGGTGTGCAAATATGTTAGCACCTGAAACGATATAGAGCAGTTTACTTTACGAAGCGGAAACTGCGGGGTGGCTATGTGGCTTATCACATATATATATATAAATGTCTGTTACCACTGTTGGTGTGTATATATGGAAACGAAACGAACCTGCTCGCAATATGTTGTCCGCGTCCAAATGAATTTTACACATGCCAAAAAAAAACATATACATACGCCCATTTACAACTACACCCACTCGAATTCGCAATCATATTTTTTTTTGGTTTCTATGTATACACATGAGTGTGTATGCAGTTGCATTCATGAATGTCAACATGAATATGAAAAATTGCCGAGTTCTATTTCTTTTTCCTTCTTTCCTTTCACACGATAAAAAGAAAAATGTGTTAATTCATATTTTCCTGACAGAAGCGGGAAAAAAATAATAAAATAGAGGAACATAATTAAATAAAATGTGTTAATTTATTTACAGTTTAATTGCATTGACGTCGATGTTAATTTTTTTTCCGCGAATTTCGATCACAAATTATAATTAATATCGGTATTTACATGAATTATTGGTATAAATGAATGAATAAATAAATAGATGAATGAATTGGTAAGAAAGTGTAGTCGTACACAGGGAATCCCCACGGCTAAAACAATTATCAGTCACGCATGTCAAACATGAATCGAATATCGTTTGATTGAATTCTTGACGTTATCGAATATTATTGATTTGTATCATGCATGCAATGATGACTTCACAGTATTTATTATCTAAAGAAAAATTTTGTGTAATCAGTTGATTGGAATGCACTATGAATGTGATAGCCCGATATGTACTAACGGTTTTTTCAGAGAACTGCTAATATAACCTAACTTGAGAGAATGTACACACTCAACATATCCACGTAAATAAATGTAAAGTTGTAAACATATATGGCAAGTAGAATTTTTCGCATACCTTTCAAGGACCAATCGCAACTACGTACACTGAAACTTGTGCATATATAAATACTGAATAAAATGCTATAAGTGGTACATAAACCAGTTGAATATATAAAATGAAAATAAACGACTTTTAGAAATTTACCATCGCGAGAAAGGAGCACCGGAGCTGCTCTAAATATATATATACTTTGTAGGATTATCGCTAGTGGGAATCGATGTCAAGGAGAATGAATCACAATTTCAGATCCGGCGACTCTCGAACCTCTAATTAATCAAGTGTTTCCTTTTCTCTCGCTCTATCTTCCTTCGCTCGCGCGTATGTGTACGTCCTATTGGTCCCTCACTCACGGGTTTTACCACGACCGCGATATATAACTCGGTCGCCAGCTCACCTGGACTTTGAAACTGTTTACCATCACGATGAGCATACGAATTCACATTTTATACTGACGTCATTGGGAGTTACATGCATTTGGCGCGTGATTTGAACGTGTTATCATTTCATTATATGGAATCTCTTCACGGTTTTTAATTATCGGAGTAATGTGTGATGATCTTTCTTTTCCGGATTGTATTCATATAGAGAGAAAATTCTTGGTGGGGGAGATGATGCATCTGTTGGGGTTGTTCCTGTAATTCATTTGACTGAGAAATTATGGAGAAAAATAATTGATTTTAATTCCATCCCAATGTGTTTTGAGCTTCTGAATAAAATTTTATTTTCAGTAAAAAAGCAGATGCTGAGTAGGTATTGGAGAGTATCTCTCAATGTGACGCTAAAACAACATCTCACTAATTGCTGATAATTTTGAACAAGTGAGCGTGATTTATCATTATGATTCTGAAGTGACAATTTTGATGAAGCAATTTTGGATGCAACATGACGTAAACTGCAAATGCTAATTCCGCCGAGATAAAATTCAAGCAATGAAATAAAATTAATTCTGAAAAGTTGGGAAAATCCACCATAAACTTAAACATCGGACATGAATGATTCAATGTCTAATTTTTTTCTGAATTGATGATTAGAATCCAACAAAAACCAATTATGTTAATCATGATCACAGGAACTTTAATTGGGTTACATTTCTCAGTTTTCTCTATCTCACGACAAATTACAACGTCATGCATTCGTTCATGAATTCACTAGAGTTTAGAGTGCAATTGATTTACATGTAAAAACACGAAAGGCAATTTTTCTCTATTTTGTCCGACGATTTCAACCCACGTAAAATATTGTGCAATCATTTTCGACTAACTTATTTATTCATGATTTTGTAGTCGAGTTCAGTACATGAAACAAGTTTATCAGAAATTAGCCGCATTTTTCACAAAGTCACTTTTTCAAATATATTTCTTAAACGCTGTTTTCACATCCTGAATATTATCATAACGATTAAATTCAAATGAACTTTGTCTGAATTGCATATTCGCTCTCGATTAACCGCATATTAAAATGGAATGGCTCCATAAAAAATGATTACTTTAGTCGGTGAACGCCCAAATGCAAGGAGAAAAGAGAAGAAAAAGAACCCCTATGAAAACTCATCACAATCAAATCATCTTTATTCCTACCAATATGACAATTATCCACATTATAAAATTATCATATCTCAGCATTCCACAAGGAACTACCCAATAGCCGCACTCACATGTTCATCCATTCATATATGAAAACAATTTTACTTAAAGCAATTAATGATAACGATCACCGGAACATGCAAAAAGCAAAAAAGAAACGAAAAAAAAAATGGAGTAAAAGGATGAAACAAACGAGTTATACATGTAGAATCTAGTTAAGCCAACAAACTCTCACACGTTTATATGTAGACGTTGGCTCATTTCACACTTGTCCAATTGGTGAAGTCGTTAAAGAAAACGCCTCCCCCATATACCGAATAGCTTGGCGACGGAAATGGAAGAAAAAAAAGTTGTGAAAGAATAGAGAGAAAAAAAATACGAAAGAGAGGAGAAAAAATACGACGAAACTCGTGGGGCAACCAAAGAGATAGAGAAGGAGAGAGATATACGGTACTTTTATTCCCCATGCTCACACATAGGGGATAGCACACCAGAGTGATAGAGAGTAAAAGAGCCGCCACTCACGGCGAAGAGTCAGCTGCAGGTAGATTCATTCACAAGACCCCCGCGGCTTCCATTCCACTCTCCGACACCAAACAACTCTCTCTCTCTCCCTCTCCCTCTAATAATCCTACCCGCTCTCCCTTCCTCTTTACCACCGTCCACTACTTTCCCTTCTTCCAGATGCTCGTACAGGCTCGTCCTACCTACGCTACTCTCTACAGTCCTACACTATATACTCTACACAGGGCACATTCCACAGTGCCAGGACCACCGACCGACCGTCAGGAATTCTCTCGTCTTCTCCTTATTTTCATCGCCGTTCCTTCCTTTTTTTTCTCTCGACCTTTCTCCTTTCCTCTCTCAGCGCAAATTCTCCTTATCCACTTCATTGTGGATCTCGTTCTCTCTTATATGAATGCCACTTCTCGCATCGTCATTTGCTCTTTTGCTTTCTTACTTGGTCTTACATTCTGGGTTGATGGTGAGCGCCGCGGCCCACACTTTGTTCGCTTCTTATCCGTCTGTGAACGTAGACCAAACAAAGGAAATGCCGGCGGTGGCCGCGCGTCTCTGGAATTTTTGTTCAGTCTGCGAATGAGTGGGAGCAACGTGTAGTGAACCAGAGTGGCTGTTTTTCATCCTCACCGGTTGTATATGTACAATATTATACTACCCTGCAACGCCATTTTGGTACCACCTACGTGTCAATCATGGTCTGACTTCTTCCACTGCTGCTGCCACGACTCTGTGTATCTTATGTATATTTTTGTCGAGTAAATGAATCGTAGCTGTCATGTGATTGAAACTTGCTTCACACTTTATTATCATGACAATGCGTTATTATTCATTGATGTTTCAATAATTGCAGTTAATTGAAGAGCACAACAAATAAAAAAATCGAATAAATATGTGAGAGGATTTTTTTCTCATTCACTTGGACTTTTATGTTTATTTTATACGGGTCGATAAGATTTTTTTTCGATTTATCACTTTTATCAATAGCTCGAGAGTTTCATAATGTGTTATGATGATGCATGGAAAGAAATCGTGAGTGCTGGGGTATGGGAAAAAGTTTGGAAATATTCAGGTTGAGAGAACAAATTTGAATATTGTAGAGAGTGAATCGTCAGTAGGATGAGAAAATAATGAATGATCGTAGAGAAAATATCTCGGTCAAGATCTTCTTGTGATCTTGAGAAATTTTTCTGTTTATTATAGAAGAAATTTTCAGTCAGGATTTTTTCTTTGTTTTACTTTGAATCTCAATAGATTTTCATGACGTCAGCAAACGGTGAGCCCAAAATATACTTCGCATTCATATCGGGATCTAATCAGAATCAAATGTAAAATAATTGGGTAATTGGTAGATATCATTTTGAAATATCATCAACGTGAAAATGAAAGAATTTTTACAGAAACTCGATGTTTCTCGTCTCAAATTCCTGAATAGCCACATTCTTGTTATACTCCACCATATTTGTGAGACTTTTTGAAAGAGCCATTTGGGTATATCTCGATAAACATGGAATCTCGTTTGTTCTTCTTATTTAGAGTCATGCAAGCCTGGTCGCGGGGATGATTATTTCTGATGAAACAGTTCAATGAGTCGTCGAGAAACTGAATGAATATTTTATGATACATTTAGAATGATAGAAAAAGTTTTTCGTCTCGTTTTCTGCAAAATAATAATGATGATATGTGAAATTGTACGAGCAACTCTGGTATACTCACTCAGATGGGAGTTTTTTAAAGTTTCAATTTGATTATAAGATACCATAATGTAAATTAACAACATTAACCTCTCAAATTTATCATATCGCCTACCATATAAAGTTCTTGCGTTGAACAATTATAAATGTTACGCTTCTGTATTAGGTTCAGTCTGAATAAAAAATTAGATGAGACAATGAAACATGGAGCGCTTGAAAATGTGAACCCAACTCTGTTCATCCATCTGTGTTACATTGGTCATAGAATCCCAAGGTGCTTGGAGAATTCTATCGTCAGGAATTTTTTCAATGTTTACACTCGTTGACCCGACGTGAGATTACAAGGTAGATGTTGAGCACGGTTTATTTGTAAAAGAAGTTTTTTTTTTGTGAAAATCTGAAGAGCATTTCATTCGTGGTGAACAAAAGTCTTGCGAGAGAAAAAACCATTTAGAAAACTGATAAGGGGAAATATACACACGGGGTGAATGAAATTGATGTTTCTTTACATTTTATGTGTTTTTTCAAGAGACTGTTGCCGTATCCTGAAGTAAAATGGAGGTATCCACTGGGAAATTCAGTAAATCTTGTCAATATATGCTTATAGTTCCGCAATATTTTCTAATAAAAACTCCATGTGTTTTGGTGATTATTGATGGATTCCTATTAGGTATATGGTGTAAATCTGGAAGATCTGATTTAGGAATGATGAGACTTATGGAAAATTTTCTTACAATGAGGTCTATCACCTTCATATGATTTGAATTAAAATTATTTTTCATTTCACATTTCAGATAAATTTCCATCTGTACATTTGTTTCAACAATAAACAGATATTTCTTTCCCACAAAAGATGACGATTGTGGTAAAATACCCAAGGATATCAAGAGACTTGTACCTTTCTTCGAAGCAGGATTACAAATTTTCATGACTCAACATCGTAATCCCGAAATCATCGTTCACTCTGATAATTTTTCCATCAAGTCGATGTTTGGTCTTTGAAAGAAATGCGTAGAAAAATATTGATCTTCCAAAGAGATACTTAGACTTGGGAACATTTGTATTTCATTAGAACTGTGAGTTTAGCTGGCATGCTTCTACACTGCTCATTTTTTCCAGGTCATTTTGAATTTCTATGAATAATAATGGAACAACCCAAGTGGATTATTTAAAAATGTCAATGAGAATTCAGAAAATCACAATAACATTGCGAGCAGCAAGTGATTATCGGGGAGAGGCCACAGTTTGATGATCATTCATACAACAATACCGATGAATTTTGTAAACTATCACTCACTTAATCTCATTCTTATCGAAAAATATGAGAACCTCGATAATTTTTTTGTAGATAAATGCGTGTTCAACTGAGATTTATCCGTCAACTCACGAAGTAATCAGAAATTTTCGAATGTCCTCTACATCACTCAAACATGAACACAATAGTGAAATGTTCAGGACGTACTATGTCATTTCAATCATATTTGTCATCTTGGTTGATTCCAGGTATATCTTGAAACTCATTCGATACATTTTTCAATATAGAGTTGATTTCCAATGGGAAATACCGTCAGCTGATTAAACTCAAAACAAATGTCACAAGAGTATTCTCTCATTCATTATATATTGGCTCTACACCGAGAATGTGAACAAATTGAAATTTCTCCTGACGCAAAATTACTGGACTTGAATTGTTCCCAAATCGAAATACCCGGTCTTTCTCCATATGGAAACGCCTCGCGTAATCCAATTTGATTATCGGTGATCATTGCAATTGCCATAAGAAGTACCATCGAAGCCATCTCGGCCTGCAAATGAAAACTCTGCCGCATTTTGTGGATGATTCAACTTATACAAAATTACTCGCAATAAAAGAAACACATTAGAAATAATCGACATTCCATCCTACGAATTGATTAGCTTCAAAATTATACTGATGTACAATCATCTGAAATGTTACTTACATATGAAGACACACATAAACCATGAAAAAGTGATTTATCAGACAAATACCTTTTTAATATTTCTCGTGCTAACGCCTCCTCCTCTATATGCCAAAAACATATTGCTAGACGCGTTCATGAACTTTAAAAAGGCGTTTTAGAAAACGACCGCGAGCCCTCCGCTGAACCTCTCGTATCTCCTTTTGTTTTCATTCTAAGAACTGCAAGAAAAGACAGAGCCGATCGAGTAGGGTACATATACCCGACGATACAGAGTGCCGCAAGCGCGACGGTGCTCGTTATAGAGTCCAGCATTCGAGTATCCGACAAACAACACCAAGAGAGCTCGGACCTCTCTTGCTCTCCACCCCACCGCACCTATCACCATCAACACAGTCGCTACCACCACACGTTCATTCATGCAAATCGTCATTTACTCGTGAGAAACTTTCAGAGGCGCCAACTACCTGTTCTCTGTGTCGGCTCTTTGTACACACTTCTCACAATCTTCTCACTTCTACATAATCCACATATATATCTATATCTATATATATAGTGTGTAAGCATATATGTATGTCCTTTCATCTATTTCTCTATGTTCAAACTGTTCTCCTCCGTTTATGATTTAGGATGTGCCCAAAAATAATATTATACGGATTAGTGAAGACGATGTGTTTACTTCTGACCTGGACACAGAATTGCTAAGACGACGCTTCTGCGGATTGTAAAGTTGTGGGTGGCTGAGATGAAAATAATTTATTAGAAATATTGTAACGTTTGTCCCCGAGGAGACCCTCGAAGAATTGTGTTTTCTCTTCTTTTTAGGCCTAAAGTTTGTAGGATTTCTGTGGAAAAAATTTTCCTGGAACTAAAGAAACGTTGTTAATGAAACGCAGTTCAATGTAAAATGCTCTCTGACAAGATTTTTTTTTCTTGTTCATAGATAAATTGTATGGCAATAATGACACGTGTTTGTATACGCAGGTCCGTTATCGTCGAAGATAGAATGTTCGTTGCATGGTTTCATTGATTCCCAGTATTTGATTATTGCGATAAGTGTATGTTTGTTACAATGTACACATGATAAAATGCTCGTTAATGTTGTTGATAAGATGTGAATATACGGAAAAATGTGCATAGTGTCTGTGAGAAAGCCTTATAGGAAAAGAAACATGACAGCCAACTTTTAATTTATGTTTATGAGGAAAACTATATGATGTTGAAATCAAAACTAATTTTTTCTCTCGAATGAAATTTGGTGCGTCGTGATAAGATTTGTTCATGTTCTTGAGATGTTTCAATGTTTATCCGCCAACAACGATTTGCGTTGGTTGAAAACTTCATTTTTAACTGATCCGTGAATCGAAACAAGCATAAAAATAATAAAAAATGAAGAATGAATAATGGATTCGATATCAATTTTCGACTTTCTCTTAATCCGCCGAAGGACATCTCTGTGAAAATTAGTACACCTTCTTTCAATCGATGTAGCAATAAATATATTAGGAATCCTACTTATATAGCTCCATGAGATGAAAGTGGCAAAATTTACGAGATGAACTTCTCGTTTGCTCTCTGCAAATTCTTTTTACACGCGAAGCGCCCGAAATCCCAGGACGATATTTACGACAGGCAGACGACCCTTTTTCGAGGAAGATTGCGAGACTTGAAGTGGATGAAAGAAGAGAGACGAGTAGAATGGTGGAGAAAAACATTTAGGCGCCGTTTGAGCGCCCCCTGTCAATCTTTGCACGACCATTCACTGACCGGTATTACGGACCTACCCGAATCTTCACCTAAGAAACCCTCACGATTATCCCGATTATTTCTCCAATTTCTTCGCTAACTTCAATAGGATTTTTTTTTACCATTTTCTAACCATTTCTAAATAAAATTATTGAACATTTCCAGGTCAGTGAAGATACATGTGTGGCCTTAGTATGCATGATATTATTTTCGTTGAATGGATAGACATTAGTATGGGGATAATATGACACTGATGCTTTCTTGAAATCTCGTCTAGACACCACATTCACTTTGCTGAGCCGTAGACTCTCCTTGGCAATCTCTATACTCTTTTTTATCAGGATTCAGACAGTAGAGACATGGCGTGTGCAATTTAATGATAAATACACGTGTGCACACAAGCCACGTGTGTTCGTGGCCTTGCTTTATGACTTTTTCTTTTTTCTTTAAATGTTTCAATTTGGTGAATTCGTATATTTTGATTTTCCTTCTTTAGTTCAATAGGGCACTCGGAAGAAATTTTTATTTCACGTTATAATTCTCTCGACGCTCAATAAAGTTCACTTCACTCATCAAGGACTGTCATAGGAGTCCTATGTTGTGAACTTGATGATTGGAAGGGGGAGTGGAGAATGAGAAAAATTCTTACCAATTTAAGCGATTTGAATGACTGAATTTTGTCATTTCTTGGACGTTGAAACTTGTTGGGGAATTCATTCATTTGAATCGATATAATTCACACAGAAATAACAAAGAATAATATTATTCTTATTGTGAATGCCATCAACACGATCCACAAATTTTCACATGAATAACACAACTTCTTACGCGTGTACATAAGTTCGCATACGCTTCTTTTTTTTGTCATTTTCAATGAATCAGACATCAAAATTCCAGGAAATGTGAATTCAATTTCAGTTGAGTTTGGTTCAAGGCCTTATTTCATTATGAAAATCTAGGGATTTTCAAATTGAAGAATTACCATCAAGAATCAATAAATATTCTGAATTTTCAATAGTGACATTGTAATAACTGGCAAACGTCAGAAATATCACGAGGATTGTTATTATGAGAACTTTTTTGAATTTAAACTGTTTCTTTCCTCTTTTCACTCAACCGGATGCAACATTTTTGAATAATTTTGTAGAATTAATGAATAATCAATCACCTACGTGGTTTCATTTCAACTTCTGCATCATCATTTTTCTTTAATGCCATTCACTTTCTTGTGAATGTCATGAAAACAGTTGTACATGAATGAAATTTAATGATATCTCACTCAACAATTTCTCATGACGTGTTGATTGGATAATACAAAATGACTAATAAATATCAGTGAGTTCATTAACGCAGAAAAAGGCGGAGAATAATGTTGACTTTTAACATGAAAACGAAAGAATTAGCATTGCAAATTTCAAACGTAATTTGGAAACGAGCGAATAGAATATGAGATTGAATTGTTCTTCATTCGTAGAATGATGTTTCAATATGTACAGTGAGCGTATTTTCACTTTGAGCGTAAACATATTCATATATACATACGTCATTATTATGTACACATTCGTGCGAACGCGCATGACGATGAGACCAATTGGACTCTCGACCAGTTCAATTGCTGGATCGTTGACTAATGTAACGAGAGACAGGATATGTTTCAGAACGTTCCACACACTCGTGTCTCATTGTATATAAATTTATATTCATGTGCGTACTGCGAAGAATCGCATTATTATTTTTACGATTTCATAACAGTATCGAACTAATTGTAATCACACAACAATATCCAATTCGGTTGCATAACGACGCGGTATCAAACATGTTTTGTCTTTAACACATCAAAGTTGCCAAGACAAATTGAATTTTCTCAAGACCTCAAAATGCGATTGTTCAGTTGGTATCCTTAATTTTATCTTGTCCAATTATTCCTTATCTGATATTCAATTGATATTTATGTGAATAATAACCGGAACGTTGACAGTTTTCTTTCTTGCGCATCTTCTTCGGTTTTATAAAATTACGTAAGAACTTCAGATTTATTCTTCAACTCCAGTCCCACGAATTTCTACACAAATCATAGAATTTTCATAATACCTCATCGCTTTCATCGATTCTAGAAATGAAATTTCACTAGAGAAAATTCTATTCTCATTTCACATCTCCGCTGTGTGCAAAGCAACACATTCAGATCTCTCTCATTTGAACAGAAATTAATTAGCATATGAACAACTGTTACAACTAAAACATTGACAATTCGCATAAAGTTTTAATTACATCATTAATTAGTCTAATCGTAAATCTGTGAACAAAGCAAAACAAACAGATAATTGATAAATGCTCAAATTGATCACATTTATTCATGAAAATTCATCATAATGACATTTTCATTGATGATGTCGGGGGATTTTTTTCTCACGCTGATAAAACTGCGCAACAATTTGACATAAGGAAAACGATAAATTATTATGTCACTAATGACGACAATTACAAATTCCTCTTCAATTTTTTTGTCAGCTTTCCCTCTCGATTGTAAATAAATATCGTGACAACATTCATGTATGAAGTAATACCAAAATGAGATAATTCGAGCCAGGAATATCGTAATGATTAGAGAAAAATGATAAAAATACAAAACAACACAACTGTTTGGTAATGGGCGGTAATATATGAAGTTATATATACCAACACAGAGTGAGAACCAGGCCAATAGCACACACAACTCGGTCGGGCCCGTGACATCAATCTTTCGCTTCTGTCCGTTGCGTATATACGCACTGTCATGCATATAACTCACGCTCAAGCAATGCAAACTGCGCAGTAAACTATATGCACTCATACACATACAACTACATAATGTCAATGAATGTTGCAATATCCACACTGACAATGCGTATTTGAATTAATATCTCCCACAAATATTCGTTATATTATTTTAATAATAAAAATAAATTTATAGAGGAATACACGAACACACGGGCTGGATGTGGGTTGGTAAAGCCTTCGAATCGTCACGAAAATTTACTCATACGAGTCTACTTGTTCAGTATCATTGAAATGAGGAATGAAGAATCCGGATATAATTGAGAGAACGAACATTCACAAGAAAAAAATACAGCAGGGGCTTGGGCGGAGGGGGGTGACGGAAAAAAAAGGGAGAAGAGAAAATAAAAAGTAAAGGTAATTACACTGACTGGCGCCTCGTAATTGTCTCTGTATATAAATACTCTGGCGTTATATTGCACAATGATAATAATTGTTTTTCTCGTGGTTTTGTAATGGAAGTAAACATTTGTTTATTTATATTTTATCAGCACGAGGGGGAAAAAAACGAGCGGAGAAACAGTGCAAAAAACATGGAGAAAAATAAAAACGAATGAATGTTGGAACAGTGAAGAAAATAAACTTTATATACCAATGGAATTCCACGGACTGTGCGTATTTATGTGTGTATATGTGTACTTTTTTTTTCATATTCTGATGCGAATGAAGAACTTCATGTGTAATTACGCAAGAAGTTATCTTTTATATACGCACGACTTCCGGCCAACTTCATTGAATGCTGATATGTTCGTTGCACTCGGTAAAACACTATATTAACATGATTGATGCACAACGTGCAGGTGCATTTTTTCTTCAATCATTTTATCTCTTACTTTCGTTCTCCTCTCTCTTGCACACGTGTTTTTCACCTCTACTCCACTGTTTAATGGTCAGGTGGGAAAATAAAAGACTTTTATTATATGGTTTATGAATTTGAAGGAGAAGGAAAAGAAGAAACATCCGTCGAACCGTCGGAATTTTTTCATGTTCGTTATATCTTCAACCACAGTCGATACGATGCAACACGCAAAATTTAATGCAATTTGTATTGTGTATATAATAGGCATGGGTGATTGTGTTTGATATAATACGCTCATGATATTTTGTTTCGGCGTTGTGTGCTATGCAAACGTGCAGGAGTATTGAGAATGAATGAGTAGCGTTGATGATTATTATGAACACGATTAATTTTTCTTTCTTCTTCTACGATTATATTCTTCAACAATTTTTTCGGCACGTAAGGGAATTTTTTCTGGGAAGTTGCGGAAAATATGGAGGTTATATAAGTTTGATCACCAATATTGCAGTGAACCATGGAGACATTGATAAATAACTTTGAAAAATTTTGATCATTCACGATATTTGAAATATGAAGAACAAATCAATCAGTCAAGATCAATTTTCGAACAACATTCAATCTACAAAAATAATTTGTCCTCCAAAATATTTTCTCCTTTGCAATTTTTCCATCATATCTAGCTTCTCATTAATTGGGATCAACGTTTGACTTACATTAACAATAGTGACTATCAGAAAAATATATATTTATCACATCACTCATTAAAAAATATTTTTCAATGCGTAAAATGCATGAAATTTCATTTGCCAGTGTCCATCAAGAACTGAAATATCGATGAGTGACTGCATCACCCCGATCGATTGCATAAAATAACTCTGCCGTACTTGATTTCACCATCAATTTAATTTCCTTCTTACTTTTTTCTCCAATTGTCTCGACCACTAGATGCCAGAGCCCATTGCACGCACAATAATATCCCGTATATTTTCTCGTTACATAAAACTCTTTCAATACATGAACTTTTTGTCCAGCCCACTCTATTCGTCTGTATTGGAGAGTTGTTTTTCTTTTCCATCTCGTTCACTCCCTCATGCCTCCTCGTTTTTTTCCAAAGCACACGTGATATATTGTACACTTGAAGGACAACGTTAAACGTGGAATTATACACCTTTGTGAAAGAGGCAAAGCAAGTTAGTATATAACAGAAGAAATTGTATATGAGGGTAGTGAGTAAGAGACAGGAAGAGGGACGGGTGAGAAGGAACAAAATGGGATCAGAAGAGCATACAGGAGGATTTTTTTTTCTTTTCGCGAGTGCAGCTGTGTGGCGGGACTCATGGTGTGTTCACCTGCCTGGCCACGTGCCATTAAATGGAATTCGATTGCACGAAAAGATGCGAAGATGATGTGCGCAAAGCATGTTATTTCTCAACATGTCTCCTGCGATGCACAACTGCTGCGAGTAAAAACAAAACTCGGCTTTTTTTGTTTCCAATTCTCATTTGACTTGACGTATCTTTTTTTTTATTCAAATGAAGATTGGAGGTGAGAGCACATGTAATATATGCATAGTCTGTGGTCAAGGTGACGCAGATGTTTATTATATGTTGTTATTTTTTTCCCTCGTTTCATTTATTTCAGTTTGTTTTTTGAAAAATTATTACGCAGCTGCTTTTAGACATCGAATGATTTATCTACCTAAGAATATTGCCACTGATCTGGATACAATTGCGCGTGTATAAATAGGGTGAGGGGGATGACGTAGAAGTGCGCGGACTGAAAAAAAAAAGCAAACGAAAAATCGATTGTACACACATGAGAACGTGAAAGGTGATATCGAGCGGGGATTCGAGTGTGTATATGCAGAGGACGGCGATCTTACATTGGGGTAAAAACCCATGACAGCTGTAGCGAAAACCAAAAATGATATTAATTCTTTTTTGAGTAATGGATGTTCCTAACATGAGTAAGGATGTTGGTACTCCGATCGTGTCTCATCTGTTATATCAAATATTAAAGTAAATATTTCCGTTTTCTTTCAACTTCGCTGCTATTAATCTCCTGTGTTTCAACATTGTTGTTCCCATTTTGGTACATTACAATAGAGTAGTTGATGTCATTTTTCGGTTGAATGGATGAGCAAACAGACTTGAAGCGTTGGGCGATGATAAAAACGGGATGATTGCTACAACTTCATGATGATCATGTTTGTTTCCTTCTAGTGCGGTCGGCATTCGGATTTGAATTGAACAAAAATCTGCACAATTGCAATTTACAGTTCAAAAATAGCATTGAGAATTTAACAACCAGATACAAATAATTGCCGAATCAGCGTTGATTATAATCAAAATTTTATCTAAAATTTCGGTTATAGAATTCGATTGCACCCTGGTATTTCGTACATTAGTCGCGGGAGAATTTCATGAAAATGATGCGAATGTCCAATGCTTCATGAGTGTGGTTCAACTGAGATAAAAGGGCCGAAATAATCCAGTCATATTTTTTTCCATGCTAACTGCATTTCATTTATTTCTACCAACCACGTACTATTCGTCCTCTTTTATCCTGAGGCGAGAACGTAGGGATTAAGAGACCGGTGTGTGGCTGGCACGCAATTAACCGTGGGCCAAGGCAGGTGGTATCTTGGCGTCGCGCAGCCCCGCACGCGGTTATTGGCCGCGAGCCGATTAAAGAGCATAGCTCTTTTGCCTCAGCGTGCAAACGTCCAACTAACACAAGAATGGAAGAGGTCAGAAAAAGAGAAACAAAGAAGAAAAAAACAAAAAATAAGGTTGGAGCTTAAAAAAAAATTGAAGGTGCTACGGTATGCAACGCACACGAGAATTCACAGACCACCTGCTGCCGGTTGCATCCACCAAAATGTCTGACTCGCTTTTCGCCTCAATGCCTGCATCATTGTTATTTTTATGGTATTTTTATTTCTGTTTGTCTTACTCTTTTTTCCGTTATAAACATCGTGTAGAAAAAATTCATTTTACACAGTTCTCATTTGTTGAATATTCGTGGTCAATTTGCAGTGTTTCTTGTCTCATATTACTCCAACAATATAATATTATATTCAATTTTATTTCTTTTCGTGTTCTTTTTTTCTCGCTGTATCTTTCATTTTCGGTTTCTTCACATAATATACACCCAAATCGCGCCCGCGCGAGCACAAAAGTGCCGAAGCCGCATGACCTCGGAGACGCGCGATGAGCCACCTGCCGACAGATGTTGGTTCTAGCGAAACCTTTCTTTACCTTTTCGCATATACATATGAATATATATACATATATATATTGTTGGTTATTTATTATTATTATTATTCACTTTCCTCTCATTATTTCATTTAGTTCATCCTACACTCAAATCGTTTCAACTACAGCGAGAAAATTGTGTTGCGTACACTTTTCCCTTCACACCGACAATGAGTAATATCAGTCACGCGAATCTCTGAATTCTATACGAAGATGAGAGAAGAATAATTTGAACCTGTGTCTATTGAATAACAGATGTATATCTGGGTTAAGAATAGTGAATCGATAGTAAAATAAAACTAGGAAAGATAATAGATAACAGTCGACCATATGTGAAAATTATGGGGCATATATAGCGAAATTTTTCTATTCTAATACACATATTACGCAACAAAGTAATTTTCTCTTCACAATAGATATAATTTTCATAATTTTTGCTCTCATTCTCGCATGTGGAATTTGTTTTGTCGCTCATTGCCATATGTTATTATACAAAAATAAGCATATTTTACTACACAGGTGGTAATTTTTTCGCATGCGGCTGATCATTATCAATCATACTTTCGTCCTGATTTTACTTCATGGTTTGCTCAATCCATTCCAACCACATCAAGAAGTTATTTAGATTGTGATCACGTATGGTGTTTTCACTGAAGTTGAGATTTTCATTACCGATATTGTGAGGTAAGTGGATGAAGTTGATGACATTGTTCTTTCAAGTACGTATTTGAAATGAAATTGAAAAAATGTTCAGGCCCGCGTTTTACTCTTGAAGAATTTTCGAATGATTTTCAAATAGTCGGCCTTTCATCAGCATTTCTCCCAGTAATTTGTGTTTATTCAATCTCCACCAAACATTTTCTGACTGAATGGGACGATTTGCACAAAAATCCCACCATTTCATCCACCATTCAATCCCATTCAGAACAAATTTCAATCTCTCTGTCATTTTTATTCTATTATTATTTTAATTTTACGTTGAAATGCACTATTTTCAACAATATCCAGATAACCTCTACTGTAATGTACAAACGAACTCTTTGTTTTTTTCTTCATGATGCATCCACAAACAAACCCATTCATATACCACAAAAGAATACAGCGTTTGTTATTGTAACCTAAAAATAGTGAACGAGATGTTTTTGAATCATTTCAACTGATATAAATTAGACATCGCTTTAACAAATCATAATGCACTTTGTGAGAGTTGCGGTGCAACATTTCATTCTGTCACTGTATTATAGTTTCACTTTCTCTAATGCATCGTCATTTTGAATTTTCTCTTGTCTGTTGTAAATTATACACAAATGAATTATTTATATTCGTATAGAGCAATTTGAAGCAGCGTAGTTGGCCGCTACGTAATCATAAACACAATTCTCTATCCAATACCAAACATATAAAATCAATCCTTGCGCACATAATTAATCGAGCACATGCACGCACACAAGTCCTTTACATAACCACATCAACAGATGAAAAAAAAAAAAAATGAGCATGGTCCAATGAATATTACGAAGAAAGAAGACGAAAAACTTTTATCCATGTTCCCATTCGTTCTTTCTCCTTCGTTTATTATATCAGACACAATGATCTGAACGCAATTCATGGTGGCCATGAGAACGTGTTAGTACAAGTTCATATATATCTCTTAATATCAAAGACGAGTGCAAACCATAGGTGTGTGTGTGTGTGTGTGTGATTGTGCGTTGGAATATAAGGACGACGACAG
Source organism: Meteorus sp. PSUC_FEM 10030008 (assembly GCA_018881525.1). Lineage (NCBI taxonomy): Eukaryota > Metazoa > Arthropoda > Insecta > Hymenoptera > Braconidae > Meteorus > Meteorus sp. PSUC_FEM 10030008. Next base: position 18,763 of record JABMBR010004406.1, read on the forward strand.
AGCACGCGACTAGTAGACGGCAGGTGTTGGAGATTGTTGCGCCAAGCAGATGTTATTCGCGTCCTCCGTCCTATAACCTTCTTTACCTTCTGGGCGTCCGCGCCACTTATGAGAATTTTTTTTCTCTTCTTCTTCGCGCGAGCACAATGCAACGTGCACAAAATACATCATGTTGGTTGTATAGATATATGTATATATGAAGCAGGAAAAGAAGAAGAAGATTACTGTACGCTGTTGCAGCGCCGTGTTGTAGTTTATTATTGACGGGTCATTGTATATTTGGGCCAGGTGATACCAATTTAGACGCGCGCGCGCGTAAAAGTGCATGGTGGCGGCAGCGTCATTTTCTCTCGGCGCCACAGTGTCGGCAAAGCACAAAACAACGTGAACGAACTATTAGGGTTAGCAAATAAGTTATAATTGTCATAGCAGTTATATAAATAATGTTAAAGGATGATTTCTTGTAGAGTTGTAATTTATACTGGTAGCATATTCGTATGATGATGATAATTATGGCGATGATGAAAAGATGGGAGAAAAACAATATTGTGGATTGTTTATAGAATGAAGTCGACGGCCTCGTCGTCGATCGTTCCATGGACGAATGGACTTGAGAGAGTCGTCACGTTGGCAAACATCTCAGATGTCTGTCAGTAACAGCATAGGCAATACCAACACCATTCAACAACAGAGCATAACGCTTTCTAAATGCATCTTTTCTTTCGGCACTTTCTAAACTCAACCCACGGCACTTGACTCCGGACGAAGACAGAAAAAAATTATGACGAGACAAAAACAACGTGGTGTTGACGAGATTGAAGACAAAAAAAACGAAAGCGGAAGTGTTTGATTGACAAAAGTATTTAAAATTGTGCAAGGCAACTCAACATCGTTGGACATGAGAATGCTGAATTTTTATCATGTTCTACTTCGTCCAATATGAAGATTATGATTCTCGACAGATTAATTCGAATTTGATTGTGAATTCCTTATTCGAATACAACGATGAAACCGGAAATTCGAAAAAAAAGGAAATGACAAATGTACCATTGAATATTCTCGAAATTATGATGATATTTTATGTAAATATATTCTGTTATTTTCGTTTCGAAAATAATATTACATTATAATGATATTTTATGACTAATACAACACAAACGTCACTGTTGTCTCTACATTATTTTCTAGAGCACCTTAATGTTCAAACTAAATTTATAAGAACCTTCATCTCACTATTCACACATAAAATTCTGCATGATAAATCAACAAACTCGACAAAAATATACTCCAAATCGAAATGGAAATTTAATCGCATCACTCGTCAACAATTATTTAAAATTCTCATCGTCATCACTAAATGTTGTATGTGTGCCAAAACTATTTTCAAAAATTGCATGAATCTCTGTAAAATGATCCGATATATTTTTCTCCCCTTTCCTTTCATTTATCTATCTATACATTCAATACAATGGCTCCATTGGCTCATGTAGGTGTTTGCATTTACGCATCGAAGTCCGATGAATCATTTTTCCATTCATGCTCATATGAGTCGCACTCGTAGTCATCACTGGCGTTTACGTAACACACAACAGCACATGACATCCTGCTGTGAATGCCTGATTTAAACCTCATCACGTCGACGAATTAAATAACCACCTATATAGTGGTGAACCATTTTTGAACAAACAAAATTCACATGTGTGAGTGAGGAGAGAAAATAGAAGAGATAAAATTACGAAATGATCGTGTGCGTATGAGTCATTTGGTTTAGAATGAGTGTCATGATCACCCACGACGAAGCGCAAGAAGAGTCGCAAGAGCAAGAACAGCATGGAACATACGCCGGGTGAAATAAATATATATGAAGAGAAGGGAGGATGAGGTGGAGGCAAATGAATCGGGGACGCGCCACTAGCCCCGTTGGATTTAATTGCTCCTAATTTATCCAACGAATTCCAACGGATTTATTCTTGTGGTTTTGGCACGAGTTAAAAATAGCCATCGCGTCCACTTTTACGACACTGAATAACCGTCGTTTACTTTTAAACTTTGGCGAATAAATAAATTAAATACGCTGAAATAATATTCAAAGTAATGATTTTATTTCTAGTAAAGAGCTTCTGTGATCACGTCTTGTTGTACTATCTTTTTCATTTTAATTGTCAAAATTTTTTTCGATATTGGAACAAACAATACCACAACTTTCCTTCAGTCTGGAAATTATTGCACTGTTGTTTCACATTGCATGAAAGGCTGACGTCACGATACTGAAATTATATAGAATTATTGTAATATTCCGCAAATGAAAAAAAATAATTTAAAAAATCGAAAATATGAAATCAGTTTAATTTGTTGAATTATCCATCGAAATGATTGTCAGAACATTGTCAGCTTCCCGATCTCTTCGATTGTGAATGGAAACTCCGCAAGAGAATAAAACAACGGCAATGATTCACTGATTTTTCCAGTCATGGCCGTTCGGATGTTCCTGCCAACTCACCGTCAACGGGAATATCATGAATCAACACACAAACAACCAGATCAGAATTCAACTGTATGAATGAAAATGTGCGTGCTGGACCAAAGTTGGATCATCAATCGAACACCCCCCATAGAAAATAAAAAATGAATAATCAACGTTGAGTATTGATCCAAGGATCATTCGAGGACGGACGAAACTGGCGTGGGACACAAATAAATTACTACAAATCCTCAAGAGAATATTTATATACAGACACATAATCTATTTGTTTCTATATATATACAACTTTAATGAATGGAAAGAGAAAAAAAAATGTTCATTTGAATTAGTTGCGTAACAACAACTGAATGACTTCCTCCCACGTATACCGGAATTAGCCGAGCGAGACAGGAGAGTGACGGATGCGCGCGCCGGAAGTCGCGTGTGTGGAAGAAGTGAGCGAATGAAAAATGCGGCCGCGTACGCTCGCGTAGGTAGACACTTTAGTCTCTTTCTCTCTCTCACTCTCTCCCTCTCTTATTTGCTCTCGTGCTCAAACATAAACATATATGGTGTGCAGGACGCTTGCACCTACACGCCATGTTTCCCACACGTATATACAAGGAGTGAAACGCGTATATTGCGCGCCACTATATCTACAACTTCCTCTCTCGCACGGTCTCGTGGATTCATGAATGATCGTGTGGGTATCAATGGGGAGGCAGCGATGCAAACGCCCACTATGGTACTTTTTCACTTTCCCAACTTCAATAAGAAACATGAATTTATAAAATTGTTATTCTGTAAAGTCATATGATCTTGTTGGAACGTTCTAGACAAAATTTCATCATCGATAATTGTCAAAGTGTATCTTTGTACTTTGAAAAATATTTGGTTGCGATTTAGCTGTGATAATTTGAGTAAGTGGAAGCCTGCAGTGTGATTTTCTGCTCAATTGATCACACTTTTAATTACTACCAAGGTACAAATGAGAAAAACGATGAAATTCTGAATCATTAATAATTCTACATAAATTGGTGATCAATCATGTGCTGTAGTTATTCAGAGTTGTTTGTAAAGTCTCAGGTGAATTATCGAGATATATCTCAAATGCAATATTATTCCAACTTCCGATTTCTATTCCAAATATTTTTATTAACCAAAAAACTGGGTCACTACCCACTCTCGCATTATTCAATATCCAAAAATTGTTGTTGTTCGTATTAAAATTTATTTTATACATCAATGCATGATCGGAGAATGTTCCAATTGGTTACAATGCGCTACCTAAACTGATACAAATGTTGAATTGTATTTGAATTAAAGAATGAAAATGAATAAATAAAAACAAAAATAAAGAATGTAATAACGATGTATGTACAATGAGATACCGGACATGGCAATACCTCCCTGGAAATTGACATTTCCATTACATAATGGTGAACTTCCGGTTGACCGCGAGAAATGACATCGTCCGCTGACGAATGATGTACGGGATATTCATTCGTTCGTCGTACTTTTCAATACACATCACATAACAACATTCGTTGTGCTTTAAAGATGCTGAATGAGTCTCCCCGACTATAATGCGCTCAGTGTCGCAATCATTTGTCAAGTGAGACCATAAGAGAAACGACAACGTTATATACATCTGTATGAAATGATGCAGTGGGATGAGAAAGAAAAGAATAGAAAGGAATGAATTGATAAAGAAATTCATTCTTTTATTACGGAGTAAACGGACAGCTTGGAGAATAGATAACGAAGTCTGAATGTATCAGTTGAAATTATTAATCTGGATGATGAGTTGCTGCCATGAATCAATTTACGTTTATTAATATTCATTGAATTGCATAATGAGGAAATTACGTATACACTAATTCTGTAGTGAATTTCCGCGGTTTTGTTGTCATAAATATCTGCACATCTGTTATAATAAATAGTGATAAATACCACATTCATCCGATCTGTAAATTCATGATAATATGATGAGTGGCGCAACTGATATCATAAGCCTGGTATGATAGAGCAATTTTGTTTGCTACAGGCACTCCAGTAAGCGAATCATGATGTGAAAGATTATTAACTCCTCTGTGTGTACATTCTTGCGTGGAGTAGTTTGACAATTATAAATAGCACGGAAATTAATTATTCTGCAAAAGCTCAAAAGGGCAATCAACATGGTGACATTTGATCAGAAATTAATATGAAAAACTTTGGACATTAATGGTTGATTGAAAAAAATTTGAATTCATCGGACCATTACAAATTTGTAAATTAGAAAGTCTTTTCAAATAATATTGCCCTCACTGCTCGCAATGTAGCAGATTATTTTTTCACAGTGATAATCTCTATTTGCCTATTCTCACGTTATGATGCTGGGTCACACGAAATTTTATTTTCATAATGCGCAGCATTTTAATAACGATCGAAGATATTACGTATGAAAAAGGGCTGCACATGTTCCATAACCAATTTATATTCATGATAAATTCGTATATAAATTGTAAAATTAGAAAAAAAATTTATATTTTATTCCTCACATTCCAAAATATTCAATATCACTGTCTTGTGTATTTTATTGCCACAAATGATGGAAGATCGAGCATTGACTACCAATCAATTCTGAATTTTATCTTGTTCAATTTTAATTTCCTGCTTTTCAATCAGTAATGCGATTCCTACAATACTGTAATCCCACATATTCGTCATACATACTCGATGATAAATCGGAATTGTTTACTGCGTAGTTAGCATTAGTGTTAGATAAGTTGAAATGCGTCGCGCATGAACATCGATGTGTAAATTCGATTCTTTCCCGATGGGGTGTGTAATAGGATGAGAGAGATGGAGAGAACGTGGGAGAGAAAAAAATACAAATCTCACCGCCATTACTGAATACGATATGAATATAGGAAAGAGGGTGACGGTAGATTTCAGGGGATTAAGGCCCGAAAAAATGAAGAAAAGAGAGCAAGAGAGTGAGGGCGAAGTAATATGGAAGGCACGCAAAGAACGATCCAAAATTGATCCAAAGTGTCACTTTGGGCCGACGACCCGTCGCCTCAAGCAATTGTATAGCTACATATATACACGCATGCGTGCGTTTCATGTCACACAAATGAATATAGATGGTCAGAAAGTCAAAACCACAGGGGATAATGGAACGATTGTGAGATGTCCAAAGTCATTCAATGTATATATGGGAAGTGTAGGGAGTTTTTGCCACTCACTTATCAGGAAGTATTTTTATCCTAAGGGTTAAACGCAATCGATTTTTTTTTCTTTCTGACCTTTTTATTCGAAGATAAAATTCTTTCGCTACAGTTACGTGCAAAAATTTCATAAATAAATCCGACAGTTCGAAACTCACATTTTTGTATACAACTTTCATGTTCCATGATGTTGAAATAAAATTTTTCACATTGAAAATCATCGAGCATTTTAGCATAATCAAAAAAAAGACGATGAAAATATTATGAAAATAAAACATCTGTGGAAATGTCAACAAACTGTGCACATCTCCTTTATGGACTTTTCAATGTCAATATTTTTATCTATTTGAGCCATTCAACAATTTGAAAGAACATGGATGATGAGATAGTGATTGAGTGGTAAACCAACCAGTCTCAACGTATATTCACTACATACAAATGCAAACAATATTTGTGAGTCAATTTAACATGTTTATGTGTATGAAAAGTGTTTGTATGCGTGCGTGTTCAGTGTGTTCTATTTTCATCTAAATTATGCAATGTTTGTTTACGGCGTGCATCGACGGAGCGTGTGCGAACGCGCGCATGAATGCCAACGCGATCAGCATCGTTGATGATGACGCCTTTTACCCAGGACGTGACTTGGCTAACTTGAGTCTTGCACTCGACCGAGTTCGCTGCGTCATGTCTAGATGCTTCATCGACGTCATTGTCCAAGCATCGCGCACCATCATCCACGATGCCCTCAATTTTCCCCTCATATATATACATAAGCATTTCTGTATCACTGACAATTCAACACGCATTCTCATGCTATATATTTCTTCATATATTTCTATTGCGGTAAATTGAATAAAAATATTTATTATACACCACGTGTTTTTGTAACACTTTTTTTTTCTGCACATACAAATGGGAAAGTGAAAGGAAATTTCGATGCACACACATCTTCCTTTTTCGTGACAATAGTGGAAGATTTTATGGAGGATGATTGGCACAATCGATCATCAAGAACGTGATATGGGAACGGTAATGCAGGATTTTGTTCTTGGAAGTTTGGCGAGATTTTATGAGAATTGGATCAGATTCAAAATTAATACGACTTAAGTTTTATACGATTTTCAATTCGCATTGTTCTTTAAATTGATCATATGATACAATTAATTACTTGCTCCAATAATTTTTCCATCATCACCAGTGAGATAACATGCGGATATTCATCTAATAAATTTCAGAATGTAAAAATAACAATAATGTTGGGTATTGAATTCAGAGTGGACTCGACACCAATTGATGGATAAATTCATGAAATCAAAGTTCAATATTGATATGTAGAATTTCTCTTTCATCGGGAAAAATATGCTGCGATTCCCAAATATATTTCATCATTCAGTAATATTGTCAACACTTGATAATCGATTGGGGGACTACAACCGATTGACTGTTGATTATCAGTAGAATTGTCCTGAATCATGAGAAACGATGCGATAACGGCAAAGATAATCTGTCGGGAATCAAAATAAACATCAACAATGATCTGAACTCTTAAATTCTCTACTCTCTCATTTATATTCGAAACATATCGAACGAATAAATAACTCAAGAAGAAAGAAATACCGAGAAACAAAACACGAATTGATGTTTGAAATGTGAAATTCTCACTGCATAATCACCTCTCAGTCACGAAATTCTTAGCTGTCTTGGAGGCAAATTCAACCCAAAACCACTAAACACAACGCGCTCGCAGTATATTTGCACGTGAGAATGAAATGAAACAAGAGGGGATGAGTGATAAGTGACGAAGATGAAAAGAGAACTATCGAATATGTGTGCGCTTGGATGATAGAAAAAAAGGAGAATATTGACGGAAGGATCTGTTTGCCAGTACTGTACGTCGTATAGAATCCCACGTTCGCTTATCTATACACATTTACATGTATATATATATCGCACATACACAGTCTTTGGATGAGTCGTCCAAAGTCAAGCGAGTCGACGGCCTCAGTTTCCGGTGCCGGATATCACGGCGTGGACAACGAAGAAGCACGATGCATTTCCATTATTGGCCGCCTGCCCACAGGAAACTCTTTCATCGTCCCTTTTTCTCACTCTCTCCCCCCCAATCTCACCATCTCTCTCCAACTCTTGCATACTCGTTCATGTACTCGGCCACGATCGTAACAAAATGCGGCTACTGCAGATCGAAAAAATCGCATTAAAAAAAAAAAGACATAAATTAAAGAGTTAGAGAGGGTGTATAAGTGCCCATGCACTAGTCTTCTATTTTTTCTTTACATTCTTTTTACATTATCCTCTTCAAATTAATGGTATAATAACCACAAATTGGTGTGTAATAAAAATGAGAGAGGAGAAATAAGTGGAAATAATGTGTAAATATGTACGTGAAATAAATACATCGTGTTATCGGGTAAGGAAAAAAATAATGTTCTTATATTCTTGTCTATCCCTCATAAAACAGCAGCGGCGCGACATACTTCTGTTTCCATGTGTACATATCGTTTATATATATATATATTCAATGCTATAATATTATTTACGTGTGCATTTCGTCATCGCGACGTAGACGTTATATATTGTTGCGTACATTATTATTCTTCCTTATCGAGTAGATCGTGCCACTCCACTTCTGTCCCATCGTATTTACTGTTCTTTTTCCCGTTCATTTCTAGTCCTATTCGCCATCGCATCACATTCGTTTTTCTTTCATTTGGTGTTTTACGTTGACCGATTCAAATCGATTGGTTCATCAATTATGAATGGATCAAAGAAATTGTACAAATGCAGGAAAATTTTAGATCAAACAGAATTCCGTAGTTGGAATTGATGTGTTTCTTTCATTTATTTACGAAGAGAGTTGAACTGTTCAAATGTATTATGAGATTTCTTTTCATTTTGAGAGTTGTTAAGAAATTTACCTGAATATTGGAGGAAAATGATTTGTTGTGCTTTTTTTATGATAAACAGAGAAGTTGTTCACCAACAGAAGATTCAACGTCACTGATAAAGTGGCCCCTTTTAATTCAATATATCAACATAAACAGAAAAATAGTAGATGTTGGATATTCGGATCAGCGACATTTTCTTTTCTATCGCCGAGAATAAGTTTCTTGAACTAGATAATTGTGCTTTTTCCAAGCAATCATTCATGAACTTTGAATGTACTCGTAAGTTTCGAGTGACGTAGACATTTTATAAGGTTTCCATGCTATTAAAATTTTATACTGTCCGTAGATACACTAAGGATCATTATTCTGTTGACAATCAAACGGGGGACATAATGTGTTGCATTATTTGAAACTAATTGATAAATCAATACATCAAAAAATGAACAGCAAAAATTACAGCATAACATGGAAAAAAAGTGCATAAATTCACCCGCATGAATATGAGTGACTCTTATTTGTGAATGAATTTTTTATCGCACGAATAATTTATACAGAAAGGGTGGCGCTACTACTTAAGGATGAAGGAATATCAGTGTATTGACATGACAGACAAATGATTTCTGAATTTATTAACATTTCATTTTCCCATGAATGTTTAACAGCGAAAATGCAGAATTCCCAAGGAAAAAAAAAGAGACATGCAGGAAATTTTTATCTACTCATTAACACATCATCATTCCATTTTTATATTGTTAAAGTAGAGTGAATTTTATGGAAACTTTTCGTTTACTCTCATACAATTTCACCGATAACAAATGAAATTGTCAACTCTGTCCCGACCACCCTTCTTCTCAGGCGTGATATATTTTATTCAAAGTGAATGGAACTATCACATTCACAGTCATTTGTGGACATAATAATTTTCTATACCATTTAAAGTGGAGCTCCGCCTATAAGTTAACTCACTTAAGTCTCATACAAATTTATACGACGTTGTATCTATATCAGTCGATAAGGTAAATGTATATTTAATGTCGAGTTCAAGTCACACATGTTTTATTTTTCTCTATATTCAATATTCCACTTCATGACAAGTAATTAATAATTAATTTCACAATATATTTTCTTGACTTCATAAAGACGTAGATAAGTGTCACCACTGATGAGAATTCATCAATTCAATTCTCATCAAATAACACAAATCGTTAAAACTCCGGCAATATTATTGTTTAGTATTTCAGAACCTACAGTGTATTTCGTTCCTAGTGACATTACAAATTGCGGATTTTCTATCGAATTCTTCTTTTGTTTATCAACAGAGAGTGAAATTGAATCACAGTGACCCTATTCAATATCAGCATACTTGCAAACGAGTAAATGTTCTAGAAAACAGTCACAATTACATAGACGCATCGATATTTTGTATTTTGAGTGATGCAACGCGACGTGCCACCCCAACTTCTTCTCCCCTCACTTTATCTACCATCTATATCTCTTTCTTTCGTTCATTTTGCTCCATAACCTGACGGCCGTTCAACGTCCACGTCACCGATAATGACTATTGCAAAGTGCCGTGAGGCCTGCAGCAACTTATGCAATTCGTTGTAGCACTGTATGCGGCCACGAATATATAGAAGTGAGACAGAGAATGAAGACGACCGTTGTGACGCCTTGACCCATTTGTCATATTTCCACCGTATTGCTCCTTACTCTATAGCAATAACTCCATCAACACCTTAACACACGATTACACACGATTATTATTACAATTATTACTCGCGTCAGCAAAGACTCAAATAAACCTGTCATACGGGTGACTAAATGCGCTTGGTTTCTTGTTATTTTCTATATTTTCATTTTTGTTTCTTCTCCCACTTGAATATGAATGCGTATTATATAAAGGGTTATCGAACAACGCATTTGACAATTCACACGTGGCACCATTTTTACGCTTGTTGACAAACGTAAATGTTTATGCGTGAAGAATTTATTAACATTCGTCACAAGTGTTTAGAATCTATTCATTTGCTTTTATTATTGTTGGTTTTTAACTCGTGGAATATAAAAATATGTCGATTATTGACACGAATATAAATTTGTAGACGGAAATTAACATTGTTGTTAATACAGTTGTATTGTAAATAATTCAATCCAGCGGTTCGAAGTCACACTATTTCTCCAATATTGATTTAAAATTTAACCTTGAACTTATACAGTTTTCAATACTTGAGAAATTATTTTCGAGTAAAGTTGGAAGTCTCCGTAATAAACGTAGTAAATTCCGAAATCCATTTTTTTCTTCTAGAATCTGTTTACACATGAGGAAAGAATATTTCACTAGTGAATTCATAATATTATGAAACATTTTGATGATTTATGAAAAAGAACAATGACGTGGATGTAGTTCTCTGTTTGTAATAAAATTTTACACGATGCGACATTTTTAGAATTACGATCCATTCTAAATCATGATGATTCCATGAGTTTAAAACGCCAATCTGAATTGAGGGAAATGCAATCGTCGCATAATATTCATGATGTAGAATGTTTGTGGTATCTAAAGTGATTCAACTGATGCACAATTTATCATGACAAACTATCATAATGATGATGTTGAATCATTGGATTGGTATTTATCCCCACTACTTCATGTGTCATTCCTATGATGAACATCGCGAAAAAAGCAAAAGAAATTGATGACTATTCGAGAGAATAATTGTGACAAATATTGTATGAATATTTCGGTATAACACCTCAGATATTAACGAACTACGGAGAAAATATTCATTTAATCGTGATAAAATATTCGAGGAAACAGTCGCGTCTATAATAAACAAACATGTTGGTGTTGTATTATTGTGTTACCAAGATAAACATCTGTGTGACATAAGGCTCTTTTAATATTTCAATCTTTGACGTTAGTTGGAACAATGAATTGACGTCAATGGCTATCTCATGCAAAGCTGATAATACAGTTCCACGATTTGACAACCAACACTGGGTGTTTCTGAAAAATTATCTCGTGAGTGAAAATATATTTTCCAAGGTGAATTCGCTAATCAATTTGTTCTATTATAATTTTGCATGAGTATTTAGTATTTTTTGGATTCATATTTTTCTTACAATTATAAGTTCGAGATCAATGAAGTGCTACGATGAAAACGGAAACAGCCCGATGTTGCGAAACAATTTTGAAGGTGTGAGTTCCATCATTCGTAAGTGGTTGAGAACTTGTATAAACACAAATTTTTTGATACTATCCAAAAAATGGAATTTTATTATTGCAAGAGAAAAAAACTTTTTTGACACAAATAACTTTGTATCCTCTTCATACTAGAAGTTTGCCGTCCAAATTGTTTCCTTCTCAACGTCAATACAATTTCGTGAGATATTTTCGTATGACATTCAACAAGAAACACTCGGTATATCACGGCGTAGATGACTAGGTATACACAAATATAAATATGGATGAGATGATCATAATTCCCAAGTCTCCCAAATTTAAGTACCACTCATAAATTAATTGAATTACGACAAAACAAGGCGATGCACAAATTTATTTGTCCGCCATATGACTTCACTCTATTAAACATCAACATCAAATACATCAATGTCACTTTGGATTTGTGAATAAACAAAAAAAATGGATAAACGACAGAAAATGAGCATGAGAAATAAGACATATGGATAAGTTTATGTAGCAAGGGGTTCCAGTTTAAAATTAAGGTGGTGGATTTGTCGAATATATTATTATCTTGAAACACGGTTGGAATTTAATTATCCAAAAAGGGGAGGAGGCAGTCATGCACAGTCTCGAGGGCTCTATTAATTTGTGCTGGAGGAGATAACGAGCTATATACTTATACAAAATACCACGATAATATCCATACATGCATTAATTTACAAAACGTAATTATTGGAAATATATTATAAATTCATATAACATTATTGTTGATTGCACTGAAAATATATTAGTCTCTAATTGTGTGAAATACAGATGATTGAGTAAATAAATAAATGAAAAAAAAAGAAGAAAAAAAATTGGATGACACGTGGATGAAGGGTAAATCGATTGTCCTTGTACGTAAACGTCAAGGCTTCTTCCGGAACAAGGGATGTCCAATACAATTTATCGTCAACACGCGTACCATCGCGTAGTAATGAAACGTGACGCGATGTTCCCCCTTGTCGTGTGCCCACAAATAATTTTCCGTTACTCTGATGATTAATTACCGAGATAATTGTGACACTAACACTATACATTTATTTTCATATATAAATGAGTTGTCTGCATACGAGAATTAATTCCATATAAATACAAACAAATAAAGTTTTATTTGATAGTATTATGTGCAATATATTTATGTATTAATAATTGACAGAATATTATTTGGGAATAATATTTGAACGTTTGTTTTGTGTTTATAAATAAATATGAAGAGAATATAAAAATGTATGACATGAAATTGATGAAAGATATTGGGATATTTCTAGCAACTAGAAAACGAGGAATACTTAAAGAAAAAATTCAATGCTAGTTCTGTGTGATTTAAAAAATGCTTTTTTTCACATTTTTGGAGCAGTGTCTGGTTGAACTATGATCTTCAGAACGATCAGTAAAAAGAAGAGGATAAGAGGATAGCTTGTAGTGTGAGTTTGTACTCGCTGTCGAATTTTAATCACATTCTGCTGTTGAGATTGAGAACTTTTCTGTTGGGTTGGTACTGATTCACTCGCTCAATATCCTCTTACCAACCTGTAACGACTACATAATCGTACTCCGTCTTCAATCACAACCGATAATTAAAATCGAGGTGATGAATATTTCATGAAAATGGAGATCGTAATGAAACAATTGTAAGTAACTTAATTCGTGTTCTGTTCTATGTTCAGTTCTGGTATCCCCACACACAAAAAAAGTTCACTTCAGCCACGTAAAATTTTTTCTTATCAACTCTGTTCTTGGGCGAAAAAAAAATTTTTTTGTCATTCGAGCAATTTTCCTTAGCCAAAAAATTTTTTTTTTCTTACCCTAAGAAATGTGTATCTTGACAAAAGTAAATTCTTTTGCCTTGAGAAAATTTTTCTCTTGCTCCAGAAGATTAAGAAGCCTCAATGGAAGTAAATTTTCTTGTTTCAAAAACATTCCCTAAAAATGACAGATTAGAGCAACTTAAACTTATTTTTCACATTCAATATATGTATTTGCGTAGTAAAGTAGGCAAAAAACAACATCAAATATTCAAGAAAAAAATTTTCTCAAGATGAGAAAACGTTTCTTTGCTAAAGTAGGTGGCGCTGTTCACCCAACGTAACTATATCACTCATGCCAAAACTGGTATTTTTCAAGAAAAGAAAAATTTTATTGAATCAAGTATTTTTAGTAATTTGAATGGACAAAAAATACTTCCACCAAGAATTGAATTTCAAGAAAAATTTTTACTTTAACTAAATCACTTCTGATTTCCCTGCTGATATCCTAGTATTTTCTTGAGCCAAAGATTTTCTTCTTCAGCCGAACGATTTTTTTTTGTGTGCAACTTCACCGAATATAAGAAATGTATCTCAGTTTAATAATGACTTCGCATAAATTTCCGCACAATCGCGCAGTGGATAAACAAAAATCAATGTTTAAAGTATGCCACCATGCAACATTCTATCTCCAATCTAAAAATAGAATCACATGGAAGGAGGAAGGACAATTATGTACAAGATCGAAGGGGAACTATTTCTATGTGCGATATCTACTGTCAGAGTAGACATAAATTATGTTCTACTTTGAATATACCTAATTAACATTGACTAAGTTCATGTATTTTACATGACTTTTTTTTCTTTCGTTTCTATTGGATTCCAGTAATATTTACCCAAATTACAATTGAACTGGAATTTATTATGATGTCAATTGTTATTGCACTGTGCTGAGTTTTCCTTTTCACATTGGATCATATTGACATAGCATCATCCCATGAATTAATATATCGATGCTACCAATAATGATCAATCATTTGCTCAGGCTCATTTAAATTATACTGTGTCACATTATTTTTATCACAGTTGAACGAAAATATATTATTCGTTTTCTATTTCTTCATTATTTTCATGGTCTAATGAAGCAAACTACAACTGGAACGCAAATTTTTGTTGAATTTAAGCGAACTAAAAATTGGTAGAGGATGTGATTTTTGATATAAAATTCTTTTTTCCGTCGGGGACGAATCATATTTACATGCGCATTATTCCAACGGATAAGCAACTAAAGGTGGTGCATCGTGATATATACTTGGCAGTAGACAGGAAGTTGATGCGGTGGAGTACTACGGCATCAAATAACGCGCTCTCCTTCCCTCTACGTCTTTTACCGCACACGTGTTTGTGTTTCATGGTGTCCCCGTAGTTTAAATTGTCCGAGCATGAATGCGCAAGGTGTTCCCCTTGTTTAACAACGCGTGGACCACATCCTCAACTCGTTCATCGTCATCACAATATTGTACAGTGTCCGTGTATTTATTTCATATAAATACAAATATATGTGTAATGCTTGTCCGCTTTTTAACGCAGTTATCGCGTGACGATGAGTACGTAAGATCTTTTTTCTACTGGTTATTAATTGATCCGCTATCTATGCACTGCAACAATTAAAATCGGTTTGACCATTTCAAAAGCTCAGATAATTGCGATGATAATTTGTGTTCTTGATGCGTGCAATAAATGCCAAGTTGCTCATGAAATAAAATTTTTAATCTTAATATCCAACAAAGTGCGTTTGAGGCTTCAATAGAACTGGAAGGCTACTCACACCTATAAGTGAACATCTATGCTGTCTTGTATGAAATATTAGTGAACTTATTTTGATGAAGGCGGATAACAACGTTCTGTTTGTCATCTAACTACATTGCAATTCCCGTTACTTCAAATAATTCATGATAAATAGTACAGATAGATCTCATAGGGCACATGATGACCACAGTCTTAACGGTAAAATTATTATTAATTCTTCTCTTCTCAATTGATTATTGATTAATGTATTTTATGATGGGATGGATGGTCTTGCATGATTCCATGTCGAATCGATGAATACCAAATCGAGTCAGTTGAATTATTATTACAGTGTTTTGAGCAAATGGAGACTTTATTGGTCGGGCGATTTGGAATCAGAACAAATGTTGCTCATTCAATATGCATATCAATTTAACTCGAAGTCTCCACCCTTGTGTTACGTACTCGTTTGACACTCATTAACCCCCAACATATGGCCGGTTCACGTTCATGGAATATTGCATTATGTTTATCATTCAGAGAAATATTGTGCACAGGGTCATGAATTTCCTGCGGAATTTCTAACAAACTTCAGACATTTTACTTTTCATCAAGATCTCTACCTGTCTTTTTCGTCCGGTTCTGTTGAAAACTGGACAGATAAATTAAATTCTTTCGTATGAACACGAAGCAGAATCGATGAATTATTTGTAAATGTCAGTCTAAGTTAAAATGTGGAATTCGACTCATTGTTGGATATATTGATAAAATATCTTGAATAGTTGCAGGAACTGTGCGACAGATACCATAGACATTGAGAAAGGGAGGAATAATTCAAATGTAATACAAAGTACTGTACTCGAATCAATCAAACTACAATTATCATTCATTATGACTTGCCATAATGATATGCACTGTCAATTCATAAGTGATGATATTGATACGTGAAAAAAAAATTTTTGTGATGCGATAGGAAAATATAACGTGGGAAAATTACATCTTTTCAACAACCAAACTACCAATAATTCGATTCTTAACATAATTATTCGAATATTCTGAGATTAGTTAAATATTTTTCAATAGAATAATATCAAAACTAAACTCATTATGAGCGCAATTGAATATCAATAACAGACAAACACTCCGATATTATCCAACCGCTAAATTGATTCTGCAGAATGGCTGTAGCACACGCAGTGTGCGTGCACCGCACACTCCTACAGACAGTCACAATGGTCATCGCCATGAATTTATCGTAATGATATCACAATCGAATTTCTATGAGGAATGAATATGAAAAGCGAAAAAGTGGAGGAGAGAAGAATGAAAGTGAGAGGGCGAAGAAGAAAAATGGTGGTAGTGATTTTGTCCAGCCTAAGGCATATTGTGCGATTGCCGAATCGCTTTTCAGAATAAAGTTCCCATGGCGGATGTTTCGTCCCGACTATCGCAGACTTCAGGTTATATCAAAGCCCATGCGCCTGATATTCGATAACTCCTGATCCCTCGACCCTTGCCGCATCTTTTGTCAGCGAATAAGACGAAAAATCTTTTAATCCTCAATACACATACACTGTACCCATACATTTTATATAATACAATGCCCATATATTTATTTATTCTTTTCTTTCACACATTATTCTCCTTTTCTCACTGTACACGAACACACAAACACGAAATTAATCTTCAACTGTATTCCCATCATTATTTTTTATCGCCAGCATACATAACACGAATTCAATTCGATAATTATGAATTTCTATCATAATCGATGAACATAAATCCGGATATTACATATGTAATGTTACATTCACAAGCGATTATCTCTTTCAATAAGAATTGAATCTCACAACACATTTATACATTTCACTTTCACATGAATTATAAGTCCGAGCCGTCGGGTAAGCGCATTCCTCACGTTAATAAGTGTCGTGCAAATGATGTTGAATTAGTTCAATATGTCGAAAGCGACAACGCAAACGAGAACTTAGCGCATGGAGAACAAGAAAGGGCCCGTTGAAGTTCATAGCGTAATTAAAATTACTCATCTCATCATATACTTTGCATTTCTATGTATACATACTGAAGTTGTGATACATACACAAGAGTTTATCCATTGTCAACTACCTCAATTACGACTTCAACTGAGAAAAATCCTTCATGAATGTAGAAAAAAATGCGAGCTTTAATTTTGTACAGACTTCATTAATGTTATTATTACAATGACTGAGTTCTACGGGGTCCATCCTAGTTCCTCACATTTTGAAGCATTTAGTGGATATTAAAAACCGCAAATGTTTTATCATCCACAGAAACACGAAAGAACCTGAATTGAACATCTTCCAGTATCAATCACCCAAATACGACACGTGAAGATCTCCACTGAGTGCTATCGAAAATAAAATAGCAGAAAAAATGAGAATGATTGAACAAGCCAAGGTTCATCTGATTCAGATCTGAACAGAGGATATCTTCACAAGCTGCTGCAGTTCCGACGCTTTCTTCAGCTCAAAGCTTTATTGTTACAACCTCACTTGCATCCGTTTCTATCGGAATTCTCTGTACACTCAAACATCATTTTCTATGTGCTATATCTCCCGTTCATATATATACAGTATTGTCGCTGCACTGCGACAAGGAAATCAAACCCTCTTTATCTTTCTCACACTCGACTAGAGTAATTCATTCCATGTCACTTTTCTTGCTCCCATCCACATCTCTATATCTCATATATACGTGCAACGTTAAGGAGGGTGCGAAGCACACGCTTCAAGGGCTGTCCCACTTTTGCTTTATCGATGGACACCCTCGGAGAAATCGACGCCTAGTCTCTCGCTCTATACATATATATACAAACACACAAATATATTAGAGAGGCTGGGAGTACGAGGACCTAATCGATTGGCAAGTTATTTTATTTTTATATACAATCTCTTACCTTTATTGGTGATGTCTTTGACGTTTTACGATGCACGACCTGTAACAAGTAAATTTTTATATCACTCTATTATTATTTTCAATGGATGAAATGATATAAAAAAATATTTGGAGGGCTGTGTTGATCTGTGTTTGGATATTTCAATGGAAGGATATTATTGAGAATATTTTATGTTTTGTTCCATTCTTGATTTGTTTTCGCATTGCGATGATGGCTGTGAATCATCCTTTGATCTTAGTTCTGCTTCAATCTCTGTTTAATATTTTCAACCCAGATATCCAAGAGGTGCTGATTAAACTCAAGCTTTTGGATATTTTTACTTATATGTAGCCATTGCATTTCTCTTTATTGAACCGTCTGAGCCAGTTTTTATTAAAATTCACATGTTAATCAACGTGAACGCCAATATTGTTAATTGTTCATCACTTTTCATACTATTTATATGCATATAGCGCAGTAGAGAAAGTCGAAGGAATTTTATTTGAATTTTGTTTGAGCTTTCTATCAGCATTTCAACGATGCGAATGATAAAATGAATGTTGAACTGATTCAGGTTATTTGAGAATTTTTGAGAAATTTATTTGGAAGGTTGAAAAATCTTAGCCGTTCGTGTGCGTTACATAATGTCCCAAATTTATGATGAAACATTCTTAGACTTCCTTCGGATAGAATGAAATCATCAGCTGTGTAGATCAATATACATTGCAGCTCTTTGAATAAATCAACATTCGAGTGACACCATTTATTATAATGAAGTCTTTGAACGTTTCCACAAGAAAAAAAAAATTGTTTCAACTACATTTATAGAAATCCAGGACATGAAAAGAGTAGAATCGCTCATAAATGTGTTCATATCGCAGTGTCTGTACGCCCGAATTGAATGTGAAGGCCATGGTCCCACTGATATGTGTTGAGTGTTCACTAAATGCAGCAAAACAAACGAAAACATGAAATTTCAGGGCGATTTTTTTCACAGATGGGGAATTCATAAATGAAAATTGTGGATGAAACTCGGCGAGAGTTAATGATGTGAATAGAAGAGAAAAAAGATTGTGATATTGAAGCTCCATGAATGAATTTTCCCATCTTCACTCTTCCGAACAATGATACTTTATTGATTATAATTTCGTGCATTGCTTTTTTCTGCTCATCAAGAAATGTATCACAATCAAACGAATCATCCTATGAATTCTAACCTCACTGATAAACAATTCGACCCATCACAATATTCACACTCCTTCCTCATGAATATAAGATGCAGTGAACATCTGGCTAGATGTGATGTCTAAGTTGAGCAATTGATATATCAGAAAGTAGTCCAATAATCCTATACGATATCGTACTATAGTACGAAAAATCGCCGTGAAAATATTTTGTTGTAATAATTCCGACGTTATTCGTTATGACGCGTTTTGTCATTGGATAAACATTGTCCACGATATTGAATGACATGTCTCACGGTCATTTGCTGATCGAAAAATGAATTGCGTCCTACATATAACGTCAATGCAAAAAACAATGAAATTATTGATTGTTGCAAAGCATAATTGTGATAGGATATAGATGATTGAGAGTAACACAGAGTGTAACAACGGTAGATCGCATAATAAAATTAAATGGTACTTAGTTATTTTATTGTTGCATTAGTTCACGCAATATGATGGTTAAAGAAAAAACGACAAAACACTGTTCTTTATACCGACAATAGCGAGATTTAATTGTCAATTAGACGTTACTTGTTACGAAGAAAAAAATTATTGTGGTGATTACTTGTTTGATACGTCTGTTGATTGAAATTTATATGGAATTTAGTGGAACGTTGTCCCATCCAAATTATGGTTTGTCAATCATACTTTACCCTTTTTCACTCCCCCTTCGCACTTTGACCCTCATCTTCCCACAACCAACAGAGTAAATTATTGAATTTATCACGCGTTCAAGCAATAAATTTTCAAAGGACTCCAAATTAAATTGGTTGACATGCATACACCCCCATAAAGAATTATTCCACATACATAGGGGATAGGAGAAAAGAATGGAGCGAGAAATATGGATTACTAAATTTTTATTCTCCTAATTTCAGCGAATTATTATGCATGAACGCGCAGCCACATCCTCAGAATGTCATAATAATATTCTCAGAAAGTTGATGCACAAGATGGTGGTTTCTGTAAAGTATAACATATATAAAACGTTAAAGCAACCGAGAAAACCCTCTTGGAAGATGGATGACCGGTACGCGCGGCACAACTTGACTTGCAGTTTTTTTTTACCTCTTGTCATTGACGGGGCAGAGTTGCGCCAAGGATGGAAATAAGTTTTCGAAGCCAAGACGACGCGGTCACACGACGTGAAGGAATAATAACAGAAAAGACGAGAAAAAAAAATGGAAAATAGAAGAGAAGAGAGAAAAGACTGTGGGTGAAGCCACAGGGTTGAAGTATAATAGGAAAAAAAATGTAGTTGTCGAGAAAAGGTATATACGGGAAAGAGTAGGGGCGCCAATACGTGCACAACATGGTGAACTCGTTATGACACCCCTTCTCTCTTTCTCTCACTTTTTCTCTCTTTCTCGTCCTCTTTCTTCTTGCCTGGCTTTGCCTCTTTCTCTCAAATCTTTCTCCTTTTCTTTCGCCAGGGGAAAAAATTGAGTGAGGGCGCGCCGCACCCTACGCCATCAACACAATTCCCCGAGTGGTCATGGTCTTGTGACTTGATCGTACAGGCAGATGAATTTTCACTGCAAATGGAAAACTTTTGGGAATGTGGTGGGACAATTTATGAATTTTATACATTTTTATGCGGGTCGTGTGAGTACCATAGAGACTGAAATAACGACGTGTGTACAACAACGATGAGAGGGCAGCAGAATGAGTATGGATGAGAATGGAGGAAATGCGAACAAGTATACATGCAGTCACATGGCGCGTAAAAGCAAGATGAGAAAGGCCAGACAAACATTTATATATAGATATACACATGAGCAGAAAGTCCAAGGACTGACGCGCAATAGCAGAGCGAGGCCGAGGACCCTGCACGTCCAATATGTGTATGTGTGTCTGTGTTCCGCTCCCAACATTTCGTACGCGTATGCGTGGTCCTGAGGTTTGATGCCCTATTTGTGTGAACGGTGGGGAGAAAACGGACGACATGTGAGGTGAAACAACGAGGGGTAACGCACGCAACTGCGCGCGCATTGTGGCGGGAATCGAAAGCGGGAGAATGAGCCAACGGTCGGACGATGTTGGCTGATGTACGTATATATATCCAGACTTTTTTTCTTTCTCGCAGCATCCCACCCTCTTGAATGTGAGATCCGCCGAAAATTCTAATGATTCAATCTCAGCGAGAGTTGAACCCGAGCATTATTTCGGTTTTTTCTTTTTCATATCCTCTCGTTGCCTCTCCAACTCTTTCTCCTTTCACTCTTCTCCGTTTCGCATCTTGCTTTTTGATACACTTTTTCCTTATGCTTTTCACCATTCGCTGAGGCTCAGTTTTTTTTACGTCTTCATTTTTTCTTCATGGCAAAATATCGTGGACTATAAGCGGCATCTGTGGTGTGAATAAAACCCGTGCAAAATATACGTCGCTGCGCCTTCAGGTTAATCCCGAGTTAACTGGACTGCGGATGGACGTGCGAGGAGCCACAGTGGGCGTGGATGATCCAACGGCAAACATTAAAGCAGGGGTTGGTGGATGCCGGCCCACCAGCCCAAAGTGGTTCGGGCTAAC
Organism: Meteorus sp. PSUC_FEM 10030008; assembly: GCA_018881525.1. Taxonomy (NCBI): domain Eukaryota; kingdom Metazoa; phylum Arthropoda; class Insecta; order Hymenoptera; family Braconidae; genus Meteorus; species Meteorus sp. PSUC_FEM 10030008. The sequence goes on from JABMBR010004406.1 coordinate 40,777, forward strand.
GATGATTGTCCACTTTGGCCAACATCCTGTTATTGAGTGAGAGAACACCAACGCGAATATTGCCATACAGTGTGGATATTTTGTATGAGTATCCATGTCATGAACCTAATCCTCAATCTAATGTCATACCATCAAATCTTTGACAACTCAAAGGTGCTATCAACATTGATGATAGTATGACGTAGATACTTAATCAGCCGAATTCTTATCTATCCAAGGGGACCATTATGGGGAAATATAACAAGTTGATTGAGCGCACGTATATACCGACATTACCACGAATTGGATCAATTAATCTCATAGTTAATTCGATTCTGTTTGCAAATACGTGAGAATCACTCTGGAGCTAGTTTCCTTCACTCTTCCGAAAAAAAAAACGGGCAATTGTTGATGTCTGATTGTTAAAATCGTAGTATCGATCCGAAATCACCATGACATTCCGAATGGGGAAGGAATGTCAATGGAGAAGAAAATGTAGATGGAAGATCCATGTAAGTAGACTGAGTGGTCTTACGAAACATATCTTCAGTCATCAAATAAAGCCATACCGTCTTGAAAATTTTGCTCTTATGTTACTTTCATCTTGTTCATCCATTAGGATAAACTGCTGTGAAAGGAATTGTTTCATCGAGTGAACTCTATTGACTTTTTGACGTTACAAAGTGATATACACACATGAAAAATCTTCGAGGATAGTCTCTAAAGTCGCATGACGTTCATACACTCATTTTGGCATTGAGCTATTGACATTGAATTATGATGTGAATTTTAATAAAAATTGTTATAATGCCAATCATCTTGATGGAATTCATAAGGTTGACCTTTCAATTAATCCATATTGGTCACGACCAACGTTTAACATTCAGGAGAGTCTTTTACAGTCCAGTCGTGCTATAACAGCCACGATTGTGGTTTTTTGAGCAGATCAAAAATGAAAAAAACCTAACTGAAATATTTGTATGACTTCTCCGATAAAGCTCACGACTGTCCAAAAAAATTTCAGAATTGTTTATTGACTCATTGCTCATCCGAATAAAGTAGTAAACACCAATGAATAAATCGTAATTGAAAAAGTTCGACATTGGATGTGAATAAATTCATCATTACATGTACGTATAATTGAATGGATCCATGTGAAAAATGGTGATGAGATCAAATGAACATGATGGCTTAAATTGATATCGAGCGAACGTCAAGCAGTCACCAATCTACTTCACCAGGTGGTGGGTGGCACGTCTCTTCTCATATTCCCGTTGTTCCTCTATCTTCTTCGCAGCCATATATTCATCCAGAGCGTCGGTGTCCTCGTTCACTGCGCCATCCTCCACAACCGAAGGAAATTCCACGCCTCTGTGAGTCGCTTGGGGGCTCCCGTGGTCGACAACGAGGTATTTGAACCCATTCCCCGTCCCCACGCGCGGCTGTCTGTAGACCGTCTGTCCCCCTACCCCCATGAGCAGGAAAGAGGGGCCGAGGGCGAAGAACGAGACGAAGTGCTGGAACTGAAAGAACCCGCTCTCTCCAAAGGGGACTACTCTCCAAACGCCAACTTTGATATCCCCACTACTCAACATGTATATAATACATATAGCACTCGCCCATACACACATTAAGAATATGTATTCAACGACACGCCAACATCACCACTACTCTCTTTCTCCTTCTCTCTCTCTCCCTTGTTGGCCTTCGCCAAACTCCCGGTGAGGAAGCTCACAGTTGCGCTGCACAAAGACCCGCGGGCGCGGTATAACAACACAATAACACAATACACGAATGAAGCAACAAAACCTGAAAAAAAGAAGTGACAGAAATGAGCTAGAAGAACATAAACGAAGATGAAGAAAAAAAAAAAAAAAAAAAAAAAAGGAAAACGGTGAGGGACATGTTAGGTGTGTGTTGGCGGGAAGAGCACACGTGATTGCCATAGCGTGCATCTACGACCATGTTTTCATTGTCAAAACAATGCTGATGTTATATCATGATATACATTGTTGTGATATTGTGAAATTATACAGACACACTTTGGAGATGAGAGAAATTGTCACACGACTGTCGACATCACCTCGTGACCGCAAATATTTTTTTGTCATACGGTGTATACGTGATATATGCATATGTTTGTTACATGTTGCGGTAGGTCTGAAATAAACCTGAATGGCGTCATGGGGACGAATATGTCAAACAGAAGCCTTGCTATTGTACATATGCATAATATAATAATATAGCTCAGACGTTTATATATGTACGAGGTTAGTTGCGTGATGCGTAGAGTAATAGTGAAGTAGTGGCAGCAGACAGACAGGACCTACGGGTCAATTCAGCGAATGCAGCGGCCTCTTTGTGTACCCCTAAATAAATTCTCGTCTCGATATATACATAAACATACACATACTAGTTTCGTTCACTCTTTCTCACTCTCACTCCCCATGTGGCACTCCAGACCAATAAGTCCCCTCACCTCTGCATATCCTTGGATTGCGAATATGGCAACGGCGCAGAGACGTGCAGACCTACCGCAACGACTAAACCGTCATGCGGTCCCACTATATGTATACTTTCGCACGTCTCTCATTTTATACGGACTGAATAATCATAACAACGGCAAAAATCATAATGATAATAATGTATAATAATTATATGAGACTTTCAAGACTGTTTTCTACGAAGCGTCATCGCGTCATTAAATTATTTCGGTTGAAAATCATTTTACGTGACTGGAGTGTTATTGTATTCGGCTAATTATAACACGCTCGCATCAATGTAGCAATAAATATAGCGAAGAAGGTGATAGAGTGTAGAAGTGTGGGGTATAGGTAGACGTATTGGCAGGAAAGTGAAAACGAAACAAAATACATGCACATGCTGTATGAGATTACTATTTCAACCTTGAACCTCCACTCGACCAAATAAAAATATGGCGTCGAGTGGAATTTGGCGCGAGCGTGCGCCACACAAACTCGAGGGATTCCTGGAACGATTCTCATAAAAGCAGCCGAAGGACGACGGTCAATTTAGATGGAAGTTCCGTAGCTCAACCGCAATTTCGTGCGACGCAGAGTTAACGATCTCGACAATGAAATTGGATGTTGTTGTGTGTGGATATTTGAAAAAAGAAATCATGATAAAATGAGTCTATATGTCTTGTCCTTGAGCGCACTCACAAAGTTTCGTACATGATATGTATGAATGTGAATTATATTTTTATTATATCAACGGCGCAATATACACTAGGCAAACGTCAATATACTGAGGGGAAGTTGTCGCGTCTGGTGGCATTAAACGACCTGCGACGCGCACTTTCATGGCGCGCGGGAACGCTCAGGGTCAGAGGTCACATGAGCCAATATACGTGTGCAAAACACGCTCTCAAAGGCGCGTTATTTGCGAGACGAAACGACTTGAAACAAACTACGCGTCTCAGTCGTATACACATTCAATGTTTTTTTCCATTTCTCTTTTTTAAATTATAATGGTATGTGTTTACGCTCGACGATCCAATAGACAGGAAAACACATAGATGAAGTGCGGAAGTATCAGTGCGCCAGTAAAAGAATAAGATGGAAGAGGAACATACAAATGGGATATTCCCTTCACCCTCCTCCTTTCCCACCTCTATCTCTTTCTCTCTTCCTATTTTTCATTCTTTCATTCTGTCTGTTTCGATCTTTTGCGTCGTTGTCGAAGCCTTTCTTTCCGTCCACGTTTCCCGCTCGGTAGGACGACGACCCCATCGACCAACTACGACGCACACGACCCGGCCCAACCTCACGCTTTCTTCCCATTCCTCCATTCTTTCACTCGTTCTATATTGCGGTTTCTCAATCCCTTCATCACCCAGCAAAGACGTCGAGGTGCTATGGCTGTTGCAGATATCGTCATGGGAAAAATTTTTTACCATGAAAGAACATAACCTGTCTTTTTTTGCAATCTCACTCGTCATAATCATATCGCATACGGACAACTTTTCGTCTAGAACAATTTCTATCGTTCTTTCTGTATTGAATTGGAATTTATGTGGTAAATACAGAGCCAAAGTACCCAGAATCTCTGTGGCGTTCACCGAAACTGCCACAATAGATCGACGAATATCTGTCTGGGTTGTTAAACTCTACACCCTATTTATCTCTATCTTTCTTTTGACCTCTCTCTTTAGTGCGGGAGCTACAACTAAGCAAAAGCGCAAAGAGAGCAATGAGCCGCCGCGCACCTTTGTCTTCTTCGGTATCTCTCACTTGCTATTTCATTCTCTGTGCTATTGCCCCACGCGTTCGCCCAGGCTGAACTACCTCAAGAGAGACCGCGCCACGCATGCAGTTCACGGACGATCGCCCAAAATAACAGCTGTGCTGACGTTATGGTGGAATAAGAGGAAAGCCAAGATAGGAAAAAAAATTGCTGCTTCGCGAAGATGCACTTAATATCTATTTATTATATCCGGTCGGAGTATAGGGCATTATTCCCTGCACATGTATAATCATCGACGCATCTGATGCTCGCGTATCTATAGAATGATATTTGACTATGAGTGAGGCAAGGGACAAGGTAAATTCTGTTTTCTAAGATGTGGGGATGATAGAAAGAGAAGTGGAGGCAGAGGAAAGTCTATATGAGTGGGTTCACGGACGTTTTCCGAAAATACACGGCGCGGATGACTCGTCAGTCTGGCTATGGCAGTTTGCTTTGCTTCTCTTGCGTCGTATCTCATTCAGCCGAGAGCGATCCCGAGTCGTGATTGTCGATGTGGCAGCGCTTCTATTCGAAACGCCAATAAAGTCGATAGATTGGACGAAAAACGAACAATCCAATTGAAATCTCTTCTTTATACTACAGATCTTGAGAGTGTACATGTCATTGAATTACCATTCGCGATACTTGGTTGGACATGAGCTCGATCGCTTTGGAGAGAATGAATAAACTGTTGGTGATATCATGCGTGATTCTAGACACTAAACATGAGATAAACGTTGCATCAATGTTACAGTCTCCAACCTATGGATTCTTGCAAACATTTTTCTCCTTACTTTGCGTGACTAATCCTTCAGGAAGTAAAATCAGAAAGTCAAATTCTCATCTCGGCATACTTGTTGTAACTAATTTTCATAGAACTGTATTACCGATAAGATATTATTTTACACTGTTCTCTATGATGCTCAGATAATTCGAGCTTGACATCAACAATGAATTCTCAAACCCGTTCATAATCCCATCAAACAATTAGACGGTGCAACCGGTGTTGACAGTGCTGCAATCTTCAATGCTAATGTTGGAATGCTTCATTCCAACGTTGCTCATGCACCAACCATGTAACAAGTCCCAGAAATATGGGAAACAGAACAGTTCAATCATCGAGATGCGGATTAGATCCAAAATGAAGGTTGTGTTTCATTGTTTTTCTGATTCATCTACAAAGAGCCTAACACATCAAGTGCTCTCAATTGCCCATGCAATTAGCGAAACTTCGCAGCCATCCGCAGAGAACTATGAATTCTTGACACTTCTCAAGATGACCCAGTGTATGTATGTCTATGTATTAATGCAACATTCTTCCTGTGTTGCTATACCAAGTATACGATACAATGTGAGTTTGCAGTGCGGTAAGAATAAAGAACTGGGCTGCTCCTCTAGGAATAGATGGTCCATCACTTGACGTTATTCTCAGTCTCGGTTGGAGCTATTAATAAACCTCGACACTCGACACTTTCGAGACGCCATTCGTCATTACGTGACTCATTTATCTTGTTCATATATATGTGCGATTTACAGTAGACAATATTGTACATAGATTCCTTGATGTAATATGTGAAAAGTTCGCATTCATGCATCCATAAATGTGTATCCAAGTAGAAACATTGAATGGATTCTGTTTTGATTATTGCAAAGTACGATATTTGGTTTGAATTTTTACCGCTGACCGACCATCAAATAAATTATTTTTAATTAGAAGGCAAAAATCTTCAGGATAAGCTGTAGTGGTTCATCTTGGGACCCAATAAATAACTCGCGACTGACGGCGTAGTTCCTTTGTTCGTTGAACGCTCTCACACACACACACACACACACATACGCGTCCGCGTGCGCCGAATTTTTATCTTTTTCCATTCTTCTCATTCCGAATTTTTGTCTTTTTATCATACTATTTGCTATGGTTAATTTTCTTTTTGTTTTTATAATTTGTATTTGTTTTCAGTGTGGCTGCGTGGCCCGGGCGCCACAGAATGTTGTTGAGAACGTGCGTTCAGCGGACCCGCTTCATCGTCCAGGATTATATTCCTTGTGCCCGAGTTTCGGGCGTCTCGAAACCGCCGACAGATTCTCAGAATATACATCACATTAAGCGAGTTCTATAGTGAATATCGCGAGCCTTCCTCGCAGATATCTACACTTTACATTCGTAAATTAGGAATATTTATAGGTCTGATGATGATATCTTAGATTTCTGTTATTCAATCGATGTGTACAATGTACAAAAATGACTTCAAATCAATATTAACGCGATTTATTTTCATGCCCTAGCTCCTACATCACTTCAGTAATTCACCTTTTCTCACTAACAAAATAATTTTCAGAGAGTAGGCACTACATAGGATAGTTAAAATATATCCACGCGTAGTCAGACGCAGGTGTCTGCCGTAGCCAACAGTGTTGCCTTTCCCTCCGCTCCCTTCCTTGTCCTTCTTCTCTCACTTCTCCGTCTAAACTGTACCCCTTCATTCCGCTCGTCTGTCTGGCTCCAAACCATACACCGCTTTTGCTCACCCCATACATACATCTACATACTACTCTTTCCCCCAATTTCGTGTTTTCACATCTGCATCTTCGACTGTGTACGCATGCATTTTAAAATCGATTTTCAGAACGTAAACTGGAGCAACAAGGACAGGAGGGAAAGCCTAACAATTCTGGATTGTTCCTACAATCGTTTTCCTAAACGACACTTGTCAATTGGATTTTTAGCTCAACTTGCGCAAGTGAATTACAATTCGGGAAATGAAGAAAAAACGTGCGTCGCCTGTGAGATTTGTATGTGATAGAAGGGAAGCTTCCTAACGTGTAACGTGACCTCCTCTTTCCATGATTTTCAAATAAAAGTGATGAATTAGCGTTGGAACAATCTTAAATGCCATAACAATGCGCATAACATCCAAAAAAAGAGGCGAATTTCTCTACATTCCGTTACTTTGACAGTTTCCATGAACCTTTAACGGTATCAAAGATACACAATCATCGTACGCGTCGTCATTGCTGTCAAAATACAATTTGAAGGGATTGAGTGTGCAGTTTGATAGCAGTAGCACATAATTCATAATTTCTGAGAATTACAGACTTCGGTAAAAAGCTCGAAATGGTCTCATCTTTCCAACCGATGTAGAATATACCAACCGAAAATGAGTCCAAAGAAAAGTAAAAACGACAAGTACGTAGACTTTAAACCGATTTGTAAGTGAAGCGAGTTGAAGCGCGAGAAAGCAAACCCCGAATTGGGGCTTATGTGGGGCGTGTCAATGCTTACTTGAATTTATGGCGTTAAATCGAGCGTGGTCGACTACAAGACTTTGGCAACAGGTATCAGATACATTTCTTACAATGTTCCCTATTTCATACAATAAAACTTTTAATATATAAATGTACATATCGAAATCAATTATGCACGCATTGACGTATAGTGTTGTCTTTCTATCAAACAAAATAGACGCCTTGTCATGTTTAGGCAGATCCAGGCAACTCAAACCTATCAATCCTCTCTAGATGTAGAGCACAAACATAACAATTTATTTGAAGTCAACCCTCCTATGTCACGAAAGATGCTTGCAGGAGCCCTAAGAGCCAAAGTTATTCGGGATCAAAATATGTTTAGCCTTTAAATCTGAAACTCCTGCAAAATCAGGCATGAACCACCACTAAACACAAATTCACTAAGATATTTCCAGATGAACTCTTGGAATTTTGGCACGATGTTCCAGATGTTTCCTGAGCTTGACTATTCAACCTTATGACCTATCTGATTTCATTTGAATGCATCATAACAAAACATAAAAAATTCAAATGAGGGAATGGATTTGAACGATGAAACAGATCCGAATTTCGGGATTTCGTCGAATTTTGATGGACAACCGAATCACAAATGAATAAATATTGAATTTTAGACTGTGCAGATAGGATTTTCTACTCAAATCCAGATGACGATTTGCTGAAACAATCTACATCTACAATGAAGGAAATATATTTTCTTGAGCTAAGTCACTCATTAACTCTATTCCCTTCTTTATTTTCGGAATATATGTTGCATGTGTTCTCAAGCATATACTGAACAAAACTCTGTTTGTCTCTCCCTCACTTCCTGATGCCCGACGGCTGATTGAGTTAGTACGTGGAGTTTGTCCCCAGGTTAAATTGCCTTTGTGCAACAACAACGAAGCTCCTCGCGTGTGCGCAGCGTTGACGATGAAACCGCTTCTCCGAATGAGGTTACATCCACGTATACCCGGAGGCTACGTTAATTATTGCCGGAAAAACAACTATACAGCCTATAGATAAACACTCGATGGTTATGTCACATATCAGATGGATGTGCATTGTTGTGTAGGTTCATCCTTTCTTCTTCTATATTCCTGTGTATGGAAATTTGAATGTCAAAATGCGATATTATCTCAATTTATTCAGCATTATCATAAGAAAGTTGTCAGTGAAGATCAAAAATGTATTCTGCAGTATGAGTTACACATTGTTGAAAGATTGAAAAACTTGAAGTACAATTTCGGTTTTCTTTCTCACATTCGTTGTAGCACCACTGTCATCAACCTCAGAATTAAACAGTACCTTCGAAAGCTTTCTATCAATGGTCACGAGGAATATGATTACACTGTGGCGAACCAATAACTTCTTCGAATTATCAAGACCAGTTGAATAATATGAACTTTGCAACTTAACAACTTCAACTACTTCCACAATATTGATCATATAAAGAAATATAAAAACATAGTAAAAGTTTTTCCTGGTGTCTTGTTGTGTCTCCTTGCAAGTTGTGTTGCTTTTCTGTGTTTCACCCCTCTGAGAAATACGATGGCATACATAAATATTATCACGCCAAGTTGATCAGCGGTGCACTATTCAAATATGTGGTGAATGTATGGCAGTAGAAAATCAAATTCTTCCAAGTTTGAATCAATGCTGTTTGAAATGTATTCAAGTTCCGGGTAAACCTTACTCAATATTGAATAGTATTCCCTGCGTCTACGAAAGCAAAATGCTTTTATAGAACACGAATGTCGATAATCGATAGTATGTAGAAGAAAATAGTACGGCTTGCTTCGTGGAAACTGACATCAATTGTGTATACGTTTATCATATACATATATATTGGAATTGCCGCGGGTAGGCTACAGAACTCTGTGCAATTTGTGTTCTATGAAATCTGCATTGATCGTGTATCAGGTAACGATGCCAATAAAAAATGCAGCACGGACTTGACAAAACAGTAAAAGTGAGAACGAGCAAAGAAAATATTACCAAGACTTGTGGCGATTATTGACAATATAATCTGGACAAATTAATAAATGAATGATTTACAGTCCAGGTGCGTGACAATAATAATAATCATCAGCGAACACATGAGGTTGTTGACCGTTTGCCCACAGTCTGATATTCTCATTCACCTGAACTGGGTGAGGTCATTCTATTTAATAATCACGTCAGTATATATGAGAAGCCAAATGGTTTAGACATACAATCCCCCAACAATTCCCACACGTCCGTCCAGTTGAGTTTTCTAACATTGATCACCACTGCGTGAAGCATATATGCGGGCAACGGGCCACAATTCCCTCCACACTATGTATAGATATAGATATATATATGAAAAAAGGCGAATGGGGTGCGCGACTGTTGTGTCTGGGAGCTGGACCCTTCTTGGGTGAACGCCCTGGAAGCCCTGCGCAGGCGGGACCTTCTCGCCCTCGCACTTTCTCTACCCCACGGTTGAGCTAGCGACTCTATAGTCTATGAGGTATCTGGACGTAATGGCAGTAGAAGCCGATGAAGGTACTTTGGGTCCAGACTATACACATATCTATATTTTTATCTTTTTCTCTTTCGACACATTTATATAAGCGGTTCTTTCTTCCCGAGGGGATCTATTTTATTCCCAACGGCATGTCTGCTATGTGACTCTCATTCTCTCTTGTCCTCCATCTGTCTAACGGTGGCAAAATATATTCTCAGATTTATTCGTTTTAGGAGTTATTCTGCCCTGACACTCCCAAGCGAACTACGTGCTCCAGGCACTGCGAGTAGATAATCTTCGGGCGAACGGAGGATCAGGTGCAAGATAGATAGATGCTTAAAAATCATCGGATACACAATGAACTATACAAAAGGCATTATGTCATGCTGTTTGATAGATACGAAAACACCGAGATTTTTCGCGTCAGGCAACATTGGATACATCAACGTCAACACTTTCCCGTCGCTAAACATGATTTTCGTGTGATTTCATGGAGATGTGTGGTGTTGAGTTATCAATCATAGATTCCGACGAACATCGTAATTAATTATGGTCAATTGCATCGACAACTGATGAGGATAAACTGCAGCTGTAATTATATTGATAGTTGCAAAATCAGTTCACATGATGAAATCAACATCAACTTTGTTAGTTGATATGAAAATCTCTGCGTCATTGCAAAAACTCTGTATTGTTTTGATATTTAACCCGATAATCATGACCAGTTCACCAACACTTTTGGACAGAAATGTAGATGCCTGTTGATTATAAAAATATGAGAAACTGATTATTTATCAATACGAACGAGTATTCGGATATTCCAGAGGCGGTGATACCTATGAGGATGCTGCTGATTTTTCACAAATCTTAATCAAATTTGTATCGCCATACTCGTGAACATTTTTTTAATAAGTTCCATCTTTATGAGAGCTTGGATGATGAGTACAGAATAAGACTCTCACACAACATATTCGAGAGATTGGTATGAGCACATCAGCAACCATGAAGACAGCAAACGCCCTCACTGTCTCTTTTTTCCCTTCCATGGCGCCTGTTCACTGTCGTAGTCTCGGGATTAATCTTCACCCTTGATTTCTCTCTGGAGATATAATTGGATTCGGTGAGAGCGACAAGATCTTGAAGAGCTACAGTGTACCGAGTTGGTATTTGGATCTCGTGAGCTTTATGCTATAATCATCGTTCGTCTTCACCACTTTCTCACCTCAACTTGTAATGATTACAGAACACGGTGGGTTGTCACTTCTGAGTTGTAATTATATGATGAGTTACAATAACAGAGCAGAGAATTTGTTGAATGCGCAATAATACAAAGATAAATATCGTATTGAACTTGATTAGATACAATGATATTCCTGAATTATGAAAATACTTTGCCATCACCTACGAGAAGTTGCAATTCCGAGGATTTGTAACATTCTGCCAATAAATCACGCGAGACGTCGCATCAACGCAAACCAGACGAGAACTTCATTTTAAGGTCATTTATGTTGAAATTTCATAGAATTGTGATACTTCTTTTATCACCCGACGACGAATCGTGAAAATATACATCACATGAAGCATTATATTGTGAATGGGGTGTGGACGTTGTATTGTATGTGTGTATACCTTGACATGAAAAAGAACGTGCACACCATGGTAAAGTTTGCCCGTAAATGCTGGCGATTTATGAATACTCGTATAACACATAAATGCGCGAATGCAACTTTACACCAAGCATCGTAAAGCGAGTCAAGGGGCTGTGTGCGGGTGATAAAGCAATGGTGTAAGGGTGGAGTCTCAAGAGAGAAAGAGGAAAAACAGAGTGGACCAATGTTGTAGACAGACAGACGACGTTAGCACGCACCAAAACTTTTTTTCGTAAGCCAAATAAATGATGCTATAAATATTTCGTGAATTTTCAGTTGCTAAGCGAGTTTAATGTTCATCTACTTTTATTTATGATTTTGTTATTCCATTATTCATCTTTGGGATAATTAATATTTCGACAAAGTTGTTCAAATCGTATTCACACAATGGAATCTCAATTTAACAAGAATTGCGCGCATGTGTATCATTTCTTTTTCTTCTCTTTTTCATTTCTTTGCTATTTATTTTTACTTGTTTATCCTTTTTTTTGCCTCTCTCTTAAGATAATGCTGGAAAAACTTTTAGTAGCTATGGAGCACTTTAATGCTGTGAGTGTCGGAAAACAAGATTTTTTTTACTTTTTTCTATGTCCATCAACCTTTAATTCCAGAAAGTGAAGTGCGCTGTGCCTTTTCTTCCCACGATACCTATCCAACCACCACCCATCCACCCGACACCTCCAGCCTCATCTCCTCCACGGCTGCCACCCACACACTCATTTCAGAATTCTCTCGTGCTGTTCTACCCTCTTTTACACTATAAAGAGAATAGAACGTCAGATAGGATCCGACCTCAATGTTGAAATTAACGAACCGGAGATAATGAAGAATAGAAACTTTATTCCCAATGTGGTTACTCAAAGCTTCAACTCAAATTTTGTCACTGCTCTAACCGAGCAAGATTCCTTATGTACGCCTTGACTGAGAAACATCATTACAACGCTACATGAAAACTGGTGAAAAATGTTGAATATTTTCTGTTATCACTGCGCACGCACTCATCACTTTCCTTTTCATGTCCCTCATGCGCATATCATCGTGAACATTTCGAAGAAAGGAAAATATGCGCGGACGATAAGCAGCCACATTTATGTATCGAACTTTATGAAGAGAAAGATGATTCATCTCATCTCTACCAATGACCAGTCATGTCTTTGAGACTGATTAGACTCTTCAAACTTTGCAAAAGGTGCTTTAATTTTGGCCCAATCAACTCCCCTTCCTATTTCACTCCACTTCTCCTTAAGAGGCGTTGGAAAACGGGGAAACGAGGGAAAGTTTGTCGAAAAGTTCATTATATGCATCAGTACCTCGTTATTCTAGCAAGATTATTTACTGTTGGTAATCATCACTAACAGTAACTTGCCAGATCTTGTATATTTCAAGTGAACGTTTTTACCCTTTCAATAGACATCTGAATTCCTTGAAACTCTCCATCGAGCACAAAATTGGATGGAATAAGGTGATATATAGTAACATACAATAATGTAGAACGCTTGTATGGAACTGGTGGCGTTGAACTCTCATGTGGGTTGAATCCTCGTTGCCTCTTCCGACAGCCATCTGTCACTTGGAAAAACATTGTTCGGAGGGGGTGAATGTAATGAGAGAAGGTGTAAGCACGAATGAGGGGCGAAGGGAGTGCGAGGTTGAGGATGTGAAGGAAAACCATGACGACGCTTCGCACAATCAACGTGAACGAATAGGAAAAAGAAAAAACTATGAGCATACGATGGGTACCAACGTTTGGCACACACGTTTTACGTCATCCATTTGTTACACGAACTGCTCCTTTTCACACTGAAGGTTATAAATACTCGGTACTCAACGAATTCATCAATAGAAAACTAAACAGATAATCGATACAACACTCTCATCATTTCCATTTGCCAATAATGTTCCAAACCCGAGTGTTCATTTTTCAACTGAATGGCTGACCAATCGATGAGTTCAACCACTAGTGAACTAAACCAAGTGATCACAGTACAGTAGAAAAATCGAGTTCATGAGTTAAAAGTTCGATGAACATTTGTTTATGACGAGTATGAACTTTGTGAAATAGTTATGGAAAACGAATGGAATTGTGCAATCGGTTGGCATTCATGTTGCTGAGCATGAAAGTCGACCGAAAACTCATTTATACAGTTTAAATTTTCAAAATCATTTGCTCTTGATCGTTCACAATATTCCATCTTCGCGAAAGGAATTTTTCGATCTCGATAATCATAGATGTGTCAATTAAAGAATTACAAAATGTTTTTTCCTATCCGAATAACCTCCGAAGAACTGTGGCAACTGGCAGTTCTCACGAGTGGATAGACGAGAACAGAAATGAGATTAGTCAAAATTGAATAACGTCCAAAGCTGATGGCTACAACCAATACAACTTATCTGATCATTATATGATGAAAGGAAGAAAGCAGAGGATACGATAGATTATATATCTCTGTGAGTGTCTATCTCCAGCACGCTCTCAACATTCACGATGTAAATTTCATTTCGTCACTGTTGAGTGCTTCTGCTTTTTATCACATTTTATCTCATCATCTTCATTCTACCTCAAACATCCAACAATTTTACTCGTTGTCCTCCAAATTCTATAACAACGCAAAAACTAATAAAAAACGACGCGAAATCTCTGCAAACTCATGTAAAACAAGAAATAATAAAATGATAATAATATGAGGGCGAAAATGAATGAATACTCTATAGAAAGTTAAATAAAATGGTTTATTCAATTTTCATCTTTTGTTCGAGTATTCTTTCAATTTACTAAATAAACACATTCATGAATACGCAGTGCGTAATTATGCGACGTCATCATTGGCGACTTTAGTTCTACCCACGTTTCATTTTCATGAGACCGAGCCTATCCCACTAACATCAGGCAGAGTACGGGGGTGAATCCTGATGGATCAATAGTCCCTGTCTGGCCTCATCCTCCTCTTCTGAACCTCAGTGCCCTCATTCGCTACCGCCGCGGCTTGAAACTCAACTCCCGCGCGTTCTCGTTTCTGTGTAAATGCGCGTGTGTTAAATGTACAAATATATTCAACACTTATACCAAGGGACAAAGTCCTTGAGAGCGTGTTCACACAACTCCGTAACAATTCAGTGAGTAAAAGAGTCTTCATATAAACTCACACATACGAAGCTACTTCAACCCCGTCAATGTACGAGGAGTGACCTATTTTTTTCACGTTCCACCTGTTTCCCGCCCTCTACTACAGCTCCCTCCATCCAACATTTTTAACAACTCCAGTGAATACCTGGCTATATAGACGGATATATACATGTACGAACACAGCCCGCACAGAAACTGAGGGATGAAGGTAATTCGCCCTGGATTCCAATCGACATTTTACTGCTTGTAAAACTGCCCTATTTCGTAACGTTGCCGACGGTGCACCAGTCTTTAAACTCAATCTAATAACTTGCTGTGTCTTATATATGTCTTAGCACATTCAATCCTGGTAAAAATACGTCGAGAAATGTCCTGAACCGATGTCCTGAAATGAATCAGAAAATAGTCATCTACATGTTAAGGGAAAACGATTGGTAATGCAAATCCCAGCGCCTCATTGGTTTATTTTGCCTCGACATATAGATCGAATTCATTGGAAATAATTATTATTTTGTGATGATGGTAATGATGATGGCAGTGACAATTCGTCGTTCGATTCCTGTTATAGTCAGTCATTGAATTGTGAAGGGCTAACTTTTTCGATGCAACATAAATATGATAATTATAGTACAGAATAATTGCAGTACCTCACAACTGTACTGTCGACTCCCCATAATTTTCGTCTCGTTAATTTCTGTCTGAGCGGGTGTTTACAGCACAAAGAGGGAGAGTCATATCTCAATTACATTTTTAACGACTTTCCTTTAACAATAAAGTGGGGTAGTTCGACAATTTTGTAATAGCCCCATGGATGAAAATTAATGGTGAATTGAGAATACATGAAACAGCTTTGTTCGAAGTTTATTGTTATTTTAAGTTGCACAGTGAAAAAAGCTATTACAATAATTTGGAGTATTGGTACTGGTTGGTGGTTGCAATAACAACACGTTATCATGCTATTCAGCATAATTACCCTGAAATACAAAATGGTTCATTACATCATAGAATTTTTGTTTGAATCCCCCATCTTTCACAATGATTACTGATGCCTTTTCTGCTTTTCAATATTCGTAGCAATTTAGTTCGAAATATTGGACACAAGTGAGGAGAAGCCAGCGTGATTTGCTAACTTTCGAGAAATGTGAATGAAAACTTCGGTTGTTGAGGTTTCTGATGGAGATGATGATGATGATCACCATCATTGAAGAAACTTCAATACAATTCCATTCAAAAGGTAATACGATTCGAATCAGTCAATGAAATATTTTCATTCTATCTTCAAAATAGGAAAAAATTATAAGAATTTTGCGCTATCAACGAATCAAGAATATTCATCTGTTCATCTGAGTTGAATCTTGTTTCATACGACGATGATTAGTTGTATCTCGTCCACACCAAATTTGCGAATACGAAAAATGGTTGAAGTTTTGTAATAAAGACCTAAATGTCATAATCACTTTGATTTTTGTTTGCATCAAATTGACTCGTAATAAAAAATTCATCAGGACCTCAAAGAAGTAACGATAACACACAAAATGTTAAGATATTCAAACGAAACATTAAACTCCCAATTTAGGATGTGGCTATATTGGGAACTAACAATTCGTCTGAACATATATGACATGATAAAAGCCCCAATATAACATCCTGGTCATTCTATTAATGACCCGGAGCCTTTTATCATATCATACACTGTCACAGTACTTCACATGTACCATGATAGTTATCGTTACAATGTCATATGAAATTGGATATGTTTGTACGATCAGCTGTTGATGTTGTCCCCGTGCAGTAACCATATCCAAAACATAATAGCTGTCACCATAAAACTATTTTAGTGTCTAGTTACAATTGTCCAAAATTATAGTAACTATACTCATGGAATTTTCTTTATGTACAATACGTCATATCATGAATACTCCACTGATCGATAGAATCATATTTCCGGAACCACATGACGTATTCTGACCACGGAAATTATTCTGTCATTTATCAACCACGATGCGGATGTGCGAGTACATACTCACATCACTCACTTACATCCATATAACGATACAAATGTGTACATTTCTATGTAAACCCATCCATATGGCTGCCGTCATTTCGTTTTTTTTTTTCGATCCAATTCATTCTTCCCGAATCTCTTCAAATTTTGTAAAGTAAAATTTACAAAAATATCATACAAAAATAAAAGGTGGAAACACCATAGAATCCTAGATCAGTGGAAAAAGTTTTCCAGAAGTACGTACGATTCAATCGTCTCCAGAATTCCCTCGTCAATTTATCGCTGTGCTCTAATCTACTGGCATGGAACTGTGTACCAAACCATAAAAAGATTCAACACTGATGACTTTTTACACACTGAATATATGGATGTGTATGCACAAATGATTCTGCCCTTTCTTTGCCAACGAAGAAAATCCAGAGAAAATCCAGTCGCCAGTGGAAGCTCCTGTATATACGATAGCAACGACGCCGGTGCTTGAGCATTTTATACGACGACATGGGGGTGAGCAAGGGTTTGCTTGGTTGCTCGCATAGTCCGCTGCTCTCGCGAGTTCGCCAAGCGAAAACAGTAAGCAGCTTTACGACGACCCGAGTGTCGTGAACGTAACTCCTGCGCCCTTTCTTAACGTTCACTCACTCCATTTCATACTTTCGTCTTTCTTTTCCCTCTATCTTGCTTTATTTTGCCTTCGTTTTTATATACATCTGCGTCTCACCATCAGAATCCATCCATGAATTTATTTCATGTAGCGCAACTGCTTTTGTCTTGGTGTACTAAAGTTTAATCCACTACCACCACTGGATGCACCTCCGATATTTTCATCCTAATATGAAGGCCATTCGCAAAAATTAATTGCGCATCGAAAGGGAACTGCTATGTTTATATATCCAATATTTGAACTCTGAACTTTACTTTTGCGTTTCCCAATGAACCACCATCTTGAACTGTGAACTTTTATTCGTAAAATTCTGTATTTTCCACCAAATACGGTCACATCTACCTGTGCCCTTTATACCACTTCAGTACTGAAATCGATTTGTGTAATGTCACGCTTCCATGTATAAGGTCACGATTAATTTTCCATTGAATTCACGTGAAGATGAGAGTGAGTTAAGTGGAAATATTGCAGGAAATGTTCCACTGTATTATCATTTGGCGGGCCAATATTCAAGAATTCAGAAAGATGTGGCACAATAGATTTATCTTGACGCAGTCCTCATGCCTTGAAGTTTCACGAAAGCTTTGAAATCGGACAGGACCATGATACTCATGCGACTAGCTTTGACTACGACCCATCAGGAAATATAACTAGAACTATTTAGAATAGTTAGTCAGTAGATACTTCGAACCCTGGACATTTTGATATTGATATTCGGTTCGACTGCCGATGTATGTGTAATGAAATAGCCACGTCTAAGCTTCTAAAAATATTTCTCGAAGAATTTTTCTCGTCATTCAATCGAAAACACTTTGAACCATCGAAATTGCATAATTATTCTGAGAATTATGGGAAAATATTGAATGAAAGAGATGAACTATGAAATCTTTACACATCATGGGAGTTCTGTGAAAAAATGGGATCTATTATTGTGAGTTGATTGGGCTTCCAATGAATCAATAAGTTATTTGAGGGGCGTTGAAATTTCATGCGATATTATTATTCAACATACGTCATTCGCCAACAGTTAGTAGAACCATTCAATATCGTCATTCTAAAAATAGTTTTCGTTATTCAAACAATTTACGTTCGAGAGTACTTGAAAAGTCGATGAACATCATATTTTTTCCTTCTTGTTTATGACAGGAATAAATTAAGCAATATCCCGATAGAAAATGCTTGTTACGTGTCCCTGATTCGTTGTATATATCTATATAAATGTTGGTAGTGACGCACATCTGGTCCTATGGTAGGCGTATCGATGCATCACTATCATTCCTTCGCCCAGTATGGTGGGTTACTGATCGATCGTCAAACACTCCACACTGTGGGCGCGCGTGTCCGCTCTCGTTGAATACGAGGACGTTTCACTTTCCCACCACGATATTCCCATCTCGCTTTTTCATTCGCTTCAAACTTAGTCGTTAGAAATTTCTATCTGAAATCGACCATGTCACTGCCATTGCGGATACTCGCTAGCCAATTACATGACCCTCAACTCTATAACACTCGGTTGCCCTTTTGTCAAGCGCAACCTTCTTGACATTTCCCAGAACTTTATCTTACGATGGAAGATTTAATCATTGTAGGACAAAAATAGATTGTGCGATACCAAGTAAGTAATCGAATGATACAAAACGGAGAGAGGAGTCTACATAAAGAATATAAAAGAAATTTTTCAATCTAGTGTGATGAAAATGACAAATTTTACAATAATTTAATTCACTCCGATGCAGTAGAACGGAAGGAAAAACATTTCACGTGGCAAAGAGTTCAAAAACAATAAAGTCAAATTGAGAATAGAATTATTATTTTCATTCTCCGTAATGATGATAATAATGTATAAAGTCGTGGAAGGTATTTTGTTGCGAATGCGATACTGTAAAGCTCTCGCGTCTTATTTCCACCAGAATATTAACGTGAGTGAGCTGGTTGGCACGCGATGACCCAGACAGGGTGGCGACTGGCTGCCAGACCATGGACGCCCCTTCACTATATATTTGTCCGATCAGACCTGTACAATATCTACTTTATACATTTTTATTACTTATAACGATTACTTTTACAACAAACTATGCCCGGTAATCGCATATAAAAATCACGTCATGTCACTGTTTTTACATAACTCAAGAGTACATTGTCGTTGGTTATAACAAGATAGCACGTCATGGTTTCCTCGTTATGATATTTCTCCACAAATAATCTTTCACCGGAGTATTACAAACAAATAATTTCGAATGAATGTAGCTCGATTCAGAAGGCGAAAAAATAACGAGCTTCAATAATTCGGGAACGTTCAAAATCATTTTCCAGTACATAAAATTATTTTCAATCGTTGAAATTAGTCAATGGCGATAGAGTCTTTGTATATTTCGTCATTTCTCAGATGATTTGGTAATAACTATCACAAAGTTGCATAAGTTTATTCACTTGAATTATTGAATGGATCGAAGCATTGAATTCTACTCGTCTTAACATTCTGATTTTATACAACAATTTCAGGTTTTCTTCATAAATTATCTGAATTGAGCGACGCGGACAGAAGTTCCCTTTTCATTGTAACAATTGAATTGAATGGACGTGGTATGGGAATGTGTTTGCCTTGGGTATATTGTCTTGGGAAATCATGTCCACGAACTCATTTGGTTACATAACCGATAACAATTGACTTTGTTTCATAAGATGTCATTTTGAAAGGAAATGTAATTCATCAACAGACCCATATGAGGTTTATCATAAACATGTCTCTAGAGTTTTGTCTTTCAAGGACAGACATTGATATACAAGTTTGACATCAATGAATTTCAGCGGCAATGTTGCTGCCACCATCGACATGTTGCCAATGTTCAGCATCATTTGTTGACAAATGCTGAAAATTAATTTGTTTCTATCCATAAGAAAGTTAGGATGTATCGGTCTCAAAAATTTTAGTCCTTTCATCTTCCATGATGTTGCTGACATGTCCAGGTGTCACTCAAGTGCACGTGGTAATTTCGAGATGAGGATTTCTACATGTAAATCAATAATTATAGTTTACAAATGCTCACTAAAGGTTGTAAACCTGAGGAATATTCAATATTTTAATATTGCGCAAATGTGTACTTTCCCAATCTGCGAAAATGCAACTGTCGATTCGTGAATAATGATATTAACATATTGGCAAATGTGTAAATATCAAGAACTAATCTCTTAAGATTAGAACGAATGGAAACTGATCGATGAGGAACCTGAATGAACGTGTGAATTCATCATTTGAAATATTGGGATATTGATGAAACCGAACAACAAATTGGCAAATGTAAAACTCGACTACCGTCACTTTCATCGTCAGTTCATGACAAACTCATATGAGTAGGACTGGGATGGAACAAACAGCATTTATTCCATGTATACTTGTGCAAGATGCTGACATCACAACTATTCACATACTATAGACATTTATTGGGATTATGTGGACAGTAATATATGCAATGGCACGTCAAGCATGTTAGAAATTCATCAGAAATTCAATTTGTCAACTATTAATAGACGAACAATCGACTTGGAAGCAAGAAATCCGTAGCAATCCGGAACAATCGATTAAGATTTGACGTAATGTTATTTTCACTCAATTCCCATTTAATCTTCAGTGCGGTGTTTCATTACTAAATCACACTCGGAATTTCCTGCTCAATAAATGGCGCATTTCCCATCCGGTCTTCATTCTCACAAATGTATCGATCATCAATATTCATTTTGCTCCAACAAACCTTCCTGTCTTCTGACAACTCTTCATCGCGAATGTTAAAAAAAAACAAATTTCTCTGCATATTCATATGTAAAAAAGTATTTCACATAACTCATCGTACAAAAAACCTGATGATACTTTTTTCATGGATGAGAGATTATAAGCAGCTTTGAGAAAAAATAGGCCATTCCACAGGGAGAGAGAATGAGTAGCGAATATGGGGGAGAATGGAGAGGAGGAAGTGGGAGTATCAGCTTAGTGCAATTCAGGCGCCCCGAGGTATGCTGAACGAACGAATCCCTACTCGCACCTGTTCAGGGGGTGGCGTAGTACTCGAGAAGGAGAACGGAGTTTATCGACCACTGACGTCATTCGGCTTTCTCATTCCCCTTACTACGCTACGTCACGTATATACGCTCGACTGATGCAGGCTGGAGGGAAGATACTTCGTCAGGAGCGCCATTCACTCCGCCGTTACCCTGTAACATATCCAACATTCCAAGTGGGCACAGATCCCCTCTAAAATTCGTTTCTCCATCGATGAATTTAGCTACCAATTCTACCGATTTCATAATTCATTATCATTTTTCACCAAATAAATTCACGATTAACCATAGCCCATTGAAACTGTCACGCACAGAATTTAGGTAATTCACAAATCCCTACTCTAACTATGAAGTTTAATGAAAATGAAGTCTATTTATAGCAGAATTGAATGTTAAGTCATGCGAAAAAAGATGTTGAGTACTGTACTCGAATTTGTTCCTGATTAAAAAATAAAATTCTATTTCTTTCGGAAGGCGGGCGCTGACACACCCAATTCTATGACGATCCTGTGGCTAGCTGAGCCCTCGAGTGCATGAGTATTGATCGACCCTGATGGCAACTTCCCCTCCAACGCTGTCGACCGCGCGCGCTTTACTACTGCTCATGTCGCCCTTCCATTCCCACTACTATTACTACTACGACTACGACTTCGACTACTACGATTACTACGATTACTACGTCTGCCACTACTTCAGCTACTCCTGCTACTACGATTACTACTACGTTGAGAAATGTTACTTTCTCAGCTTAGTAGGCTGATGGCAAAGATAGGTAGATCAACGTTAGATAGACACAAACTGTTTATGCCCGTAGCCCACCCAACAGTTCTGTTCAAAACCAAAATAGGAACTCATTAAGGCACTTGACGGTAAGAACAATTACGAACTTTTGGGTTCAGTATTGAAAAACGGTACAATCCGGTCATGAGCGCTCATGAGACGGCCCTGTATTATATTATGCATAATGAAATTTCTGACATAAGAATGGACCTGGATCTCACAATCAAAAGTGATGCTAAAAAAGGAAGGACGAAACAAATGATGAATTTTTCGCGAATCACGTGTAGTCGTTAGAGGCAGATAGACGAGGAACATGTCGTCAGTTTACCAAAAATGGAGTCAGTAATGCTGCCGTACCTCGCTACGCTGTAGCAGACATTTTCGAATTTCAGTTGAACTGATGAACTTGTACTGAAACTGAACAAAAATCGGACCTGAAGTTTTCCGTTTACGAAGGAGGAAAAGGTTTTTCTGAATATTTGAGAATCCAGCATCACTGTCAATCAACATTTTCACGTTTACGGTATTTTTGAGAAATTTTCCCTTCACCAACAGATAAAAAAATGTTCCCACCACCATTACTACCATCGCGGTCTGCCAATCCCCAAGCCGTAGATGAGCCGACGCGGGAAAGCTCACCGCCATTTTTTCTTCTCAAGGGATACATAGATGGCTCCTTGTGCTTAACGCCCCAATCTTGAGGGGATGGGAAAATAGGGAGGTAACGTCTGAGTTCAACTGTTTTCTTGCACCATTGCGATAAAGCTTTTGTTATTCTTTATCGACTTCATTCCATTCATTACACACCCGG
This sequence comes from Meteorus sp. PSUC_FEM 10030008, assembly GCA_018881525.1. NCBI lineage: Eukaryota > Metazoa > Arthropoda > Insecta > Hymenoptera > Braconidae > Meteorus > Meteorus sp. PSUC_FEM 10030008. Next base: position 63,860 of record JABMBR010004406.1, read on the forward strand.
CGAACCCTATTTCAAGCAGATGACACTAATCGTTCCGATAAGGAATTCACGATATTCACAATTATGCGTGAAAACATGCACTTGCTGAGGGAAGTCGAGAACAAATCGGAATCAGATACGATCACGTTTGTGGGTACAGAGTATATAACACGTATCAAATTGAATGTCTGTAAACAAGGACACATTGTAAAGAATGGATTTAGTCGACAGCATGAAACGACTGCACGTATTGTTGAAAGTAAGCTCTATTATACAGTGGAACTCACCATCACTGTTGAACAATGTAATAGTTATGCACCATTAAAAATTCCATGTAAAACTGCTGAATATTTTGTCACTTTACAAGAGTTCATAATGTTATTTCATATTTAATTTTCAGTTTATGTGCAAAGCCGTATGAGAAGAAGCATTATGTTATTCATCAATCTCCAATACTCCAACAATTAGTAATGACAACTGTGTTACATTATACGCATAATGAGCAAGAAGTCAAAGTGTAAGACAATTCCATTTCGCGCGTAATGCCTGAGAGTTCTCAATGGTCAATCAGATGTTCTTTGAAGTCTTTCACAATGAAAATTTGACATGACTGAGAATTTTTCAGTAGATATGAATCTTATAAAAATGTTATTGACAAAACATGAATACGAGACAGTATTTGTGAAACCATCATCAATTGAAGCAACATCCTAATGGGTAAACGCATGAGTGCGAGCGAGTTATGAGTTTATAGTTATGACGTCTAATTGGTTATTCGTGTTTATAGAACAGTACTATAAGTGGCTTTTGAAAAACTATAAACAGATTTTATTTCATTGTTTTCATTCGATATAATCTGGAATGGTTCTCGAATAAAGCACTGTGGAAGTCGTTACAATTGATGAAGTAATTTCCAAATGATAAATAAATTAAATTGAACACAACAGACTGCTTTCAGCCGTTGCGCCAATGCAGCGACGATGCAGAATTCCTGTTCAGGTTTGTTTACCACACTAGTGTGGTTGAATGACTGGAGAGTTTTCAAACCTGAATGCACTTAGTCATTAAGCATTATCAAGTTTATGGTTGCATGTCATTTTTCTCATTATATTTGTCAAAAATTTATTCCACTACAGAAGTTTTCTTCGTAACTGTTCAGTTAACAATACGAATGCTCCATATATAATCAATCAATTGGTATTATTTATATTGTAATCATTAAATTGATGGCAGTCCCATTATTATGATTCATTTCATACGACATGACCTGGAACGGTGGTAATTTGTTTGAAGAATCGTGGGAAAATATGCAGAAGTGCACGCGGAAAGTTAGATGATTTTCTGGAAATATTTTTCATTTGGAGCAATTTTCTCATTCATCAGTACAACGTATAATTTCCAACAGCATTAAATCTCAACTACGATCTGAAAAGTTACCAATTCGAATGCACAAATTGATTATTCACTATGCTTACATATTGCACGGCATGAATAATTGAATTAATTCCGATTTTCTAACTATAAATGAAACAAATTTCACAATTTTCCATCGATGGTGAGCGTTCTAAACATTTTCAAACTTCCTATAAAACTGAGGAAGCCGGTATATTATCTTCGCATCGACGAAACTCTATTTTTTCCTTCATTTAAAATTAGATAAAACTCATCGATACAATTTTATCGCATGAAAGAAGAAACGAAAGTGGTTGTTATGGATTTAGAACATTCTACAGGGACTTACGAACGATCGCGTGTTATATGAAATTTTATATAGTCTTGATTGACCAGAACCTTCAAGTTCGTAAGTAAATCTATACATTGTGGTAGAGTTTTTAGTGTAAACATATCCACGTTGAGAATAACTCAATTTCATGCCATAGAAATTCTCTCGCTCACAATTTTTAATTATCAAATTACCACTGGAGTGTGTCGAATGTATACACATATATATCTGCGTGTATGTAGGGCAACTAACGGGAAAACTTCCATGGCCGCAATTTAATTGCCGTTACGTGAGTGTGAGATTTCTATCTATATTGCACTCCCAATTTCGTCACATTCTATACAACAATGTTGATATAAATGAAAGTGAATAAAATGACCATTTTGTTTTTCTACCTGTCAAATGTCATTGAATAGCGACTCATTATCACGTTACAACACGTAAATTCAACTGAATATAAAATAAAAAAAGAAGGAAATTTTGATCTTTACTAATTTATACGAAAATTAAAATTTCATCTCCATTTGAAAATTTCAAACATCTTGTAAATGTTCAGGATTTGCTTGTTCTTCCCACTCAACAAGAACGAAGAACACTAATTCGAGCGTGACTTAGACGCCAGCAAGCAAGATAAATAATTCAAAGAGCACCAGTTTAATGAGCCATAATACTTGAAATATGTGATGTGTAGCATCCGGATATTGATAATCGTTTTCGCTACAACAGCGAACTATGTTACATTCAAATATGTACATAATTTTAACAATGTTTCGGGAGATGATCAGAGAATGCGACGGCCTCTGCACTCGATGAAGCAGTATGAAAAATTATAATGCAACAAAATAAATACAGATATTTTATATTGCACTTTCACATTTTCATTTTTTTGTGGATATATAAAAGAATGCGCACTGCATTTATCCTTGGAAAGTATAGAGATGTATGAGGACCATCAGCAAAATGTTGTGCTCATTGTCCGTGTTCGGCATAAAGCTATGAAGACAGCAAAGCAATGAATGACGATGGATACACATGCACCTATACATGTATATTATGTATACAGTGCATATCCAACAGTGGCAGTTATTGGCTGCGGAGAAGAGAAGCTTTTCAGTGCGAATAAAACGAGGGTTAAAAATACTCTCGCGGACAATGTGAGTCGGGAGGTGGATCGTTTTTGTTCTTTTACATGAGAAAAAAAAAGACGAAGAAGAAAGAGAAATGAAAGAAAAATATCACTGGCGAATAAAAAGGGAAGGGAAAGTAGCAGAGAAAAAAAAAAGATGTGAAAAAAATTTTGCCGTTCGATCCTACTCGGTCGCGCGCGAATGAAGAAAAGTGGAGTGGCCATTCACCCCTTCGGGATAGATCCGAGAAACCGTATAGCAATAACGATAAAAATAGAATAGAACGAAAGTAGTAGGGAGGTTGGGTTTGCGACTTTTCTGTTTTTATTCCCCCTCATATGCCTCAATTTTTCTCTTTTCGATCCTTTCTCTCTCATCATTTTCCTTTTTCGGTGTATTATGGAGAATTCATGGTGAAAATAATGCGGATTGTACACCGAACAGACTTTTCTCTCGACAGTTATTCCTTGATTTTTATTATAACTTGTTGTACAATATAAGTAGAACATATTTTTCATGTTTGTATCATTGAATAAGTTCATGCACAGTGTGATAATAATCGTTACGATCGTTACGATTGATACAAATACGGAAGTTGCACACGGACAAACTCGTCTGACTGTTATGTAGCTGCTACGCGAGAAGAAAACAACAGAAGTTTACAACGAAAAGGAAGATAATAATGATAAGGTTAAATTAAAAATGAAAAAATAATGAAGAAAACAAAATTAATGTAAAGATAAAATGTAAAAAAGAAACAAAGTGGGACATGGGTCGCGTCGCATTTATTTCCGCGCCAGACGTCCCGAACGCGCCGAGACATACCGCGTCGCGACGAGGGTTGAGGAGAGAAGAGAAGAAAGGCCACAACATGGTTGGATGTCTAGCCGCTTCAAATGCTTTTCCCGTCAATCCAAAATTAGAGTGAATCATCCAGACAACTCACATTTATATTATATGTACTTAATAATTCACACACGCCTGATATTCGCAATTGAAATTATTATCGTCGCGGAATTTTTAATCTTTCTTTCTAAAATTATGTAAATTAAATAAACTCTCGTCGTGGAATTTGGAGAGATATTGATGAATTCGGAGGTAAATTATGGTCGGCCGAAGTCGAAATTTCTCATCTCCCTCTATTTTTTCCCCTCAATCCTTGTGGCAAGAACTCAATCTGGAAAATTTTTAGTAGTAAATTTAGAGTTGAGGTGTGACCATGAAGAATTCGAATTTTTATTGTCAATAGTTCATCGAAAATGGACCAGTCATTGATAGCTTATTGACTGATTGGACAATTCAACTCCGCAACGTTTCAGTTCGTTCCTTCCAAACAATTTTGGAAAAGTCCTTTAATTGTTTGCTATTTCTATATTTGTTTTTGCATTAGTTCACGGGGACAGCTCATTTAAATCAGAATATAATGATCCAGTTGATATTTCTAATACTCCAATAATTAGTTCACGCGCCAATTAATTACTAAAGTTTTTCAAAAAAGATTCCACAATAGAATTATGATATTAATGTGCTTCAAACCGGATGGAAGACTTCGAGCGTGATAGTTGACATGATTTCTTTTTCAATAAATATCTGAAATAGGATGTGCGAACATACTCACTCATATAATCACTGTAATTATTCTTGCGAATGAATCTAACAATTTTATACCGATCTGCTGCTGCTGCAAAAAAAATAAGAAGATGGAACTGACGAATTTATTCGGGAAACTCATTCTTGTATGTTCACTTGTTGAATATGATCGAATATTTCATTTCATTGTGCAATCAAAACTGAATTGGAATTATAGAAAAGTAATAAAAACCACATTAAAATTAATATGAACTCTAACGTCATATACTCTTGCTAGTATCGAAAAAAAAAAAATGTTTTCCAATGAGTTAATCAATCTTAAAACAGCTCCAAGAAAAACTTCGCGGGAAGGAGGCAACGTGTATGAACGAGCTCCACCTGCTCGCATAAACCAGCAGATGAACAAGAAAGAAAGATAATTTTTAATAATAGAGATGTGCAATGGAGTAGTAACATCTGAATATCTTCGTGTCACGCCACTTCGCATGTTCAATCTATATTTATGTCAATATTATTAACAATCATTGAGTCATTGTGCACCCCATTTTCATTCAGAACATTTCAGTTTATTTTTTATTTTCCTCGAATGCTGATCAATTATTGAATGAAAACGAAGGAAATGAAGTTTTTACCGAAATCCGTGAACAAAAACTCGACTTTCTATCCAAAATTGATTTTTTTTTCAATAATGTCCCAAATCATCTAAGTATGTACTTTGTATAGCATGGTCATCCAATGGCTCTTTATACACAACTCAAAAAATTTTCATCCCATACAAGAAAGGGAACGGAAGTCTCGAGTCCATAGCCTTTCTTTGCCCGGTAGAACACTTCAATATTTCATCCTCATAAAAAATGCAATGGAAAAATGAAAGATCCAATCGAAGATAAAAATTGGAAACATAAATCAACTCAATATTTCATTTTCCAAATATTAATGTGACACCTCTTCATTCCACTTTCCATCCACGTGATTTAATAAATTGAATAAACTGCCATAACTCCAGAAGCAAAAAAATTACTACGGAAAGTGAATTCGCGAAACTGTGATTTCAAACTTTCTGATTATACATTTGACGAAATTGTATATTAAATATCATGTTGCTCCATATATACGCACCGACAAATGGTTTTAACACGAGTTTGCTTCCGTCTGCGATATGAATGTATGTACATGGAAATACACAAACACATTCAAAAATAATATAGTTATATAGGATTCATGCAGTCAACACAGACGTCCGTTTCACGTGATTACCGGATACCGCGAGTTTAACATCAATTTTACCTCCTCTTTTTTTCATTTTCCCTATTAACACTTTGTTATTAACACTAGTGAATGTGCTTTTTATAAAACCGAACACAATGTGAACGGTCACGGCACTGATTTCCCACGCGATGGAATGTCAGCAAACGGAGGTATAAAATCATCAACGTATCCACATTCTCGTGACACTTTAATATTCAACATTGAAAACGTACGACATTGTATTTAAATCTGCTTAATAAAATGAGAGAGAAGTTATTTGTCATTTTATTTATTTGGCATTGCAGTGAAAAACATTTGGCAGCGGGATTCGATGGTTTGTCAAAAATATTAGGAACAAGTTACACAAAGTACAGTGTAGAATTCTATTTTAGAATATTCAACTAAATTTGCGTTGATAAATACACAACTGGTTCTATTTCATTTTTGGTTTTTGATGCATTTCTGAATTTGTGGGATCATATGGAAACAGCATAAAAATAAATCAGTTACTCAATCAATTGTGCAGTGAATCACAAGGTGCTGATACACTCACAAGGGATGCATGTTATGGATGTTTCTTCAGAGCGACCAACAAACCCTTTGGGTATCCAATGCTCTTGTCAATTTCTTCCTGTGCTGATGTTTATTTGAACGACGAGACTTACGGACATTGTCAAGCATACTTAAAGGTGAACATGATATAACTTAATGAAATTTGTTATAGAAATATTGTTTTCATCATGTCATTGACAAGTTTTGTTTCAAATAAAATCGAATATTTCAAATCAGAAAGAAAATTTCACATCTTTTGTTTATTCGCCTCACGAAAAAGGGTTTTGAAGTCTAATTTTTTAGTTTTCGTATCTATTTATGGATAAGAAAATTTTTCATGAGTGTCATTTACTCTGTACATTAGTTGTAACAGTTGTGTTCTTTCTCTAATTCCAAACAAACATCGATGAAGAATGCAACAACCAATGTGGATCTTGGAGCCAACCCTACTCGAATTTACTGCACATTCTTGGAATGCATCCGTGAAGTCAATAAAAATACTCTGGTAACAACCATTCAAAGTTTTCTATACGTTCCCCATGTAATGATTACGCTTATTATTATTACGATTATTACGCACCCTCAAACCCATGCACTCCATCACATTGTCTAAATTACAAACTAAATCCTACCAGTGCGTCTGGAAACGTTCATGAATGCCATTGCAACATTTTCCTTTGGTGAGCTCCATTCCGTATTTCATGAAGAATGTAAAATTTAATTCCATTCAACACTTCGTGGGAGAAGGTCCAAGTGCGATCCGGACATTGGCATCAATATTCGCACCATAAATATTAACAATTACTAAACTGTGAATTATCATGTACATTCAACTATAAATATTCAATGTAAATAGTGCAAACACTGTAAATAATGTAACACAGGATGCGCTGGTGGATTCCACGGAGAATGTCCGGTCAAGGAGTATCAATAGAAACAAGTCCTTTTTCCTAATCCTCACACGTTATGTACCTTCTTCAAGAGCTGTTTGTATAATACGTTTGAAAAAAATGAAGACTTTCACTGCGAGACCTGGAGCTGAACCTACTATCGATCCTCGGGGTATAATTTATTTAATAAATTGTTGAAAGAGAAGAAACAAACATACTTTGATGACGTTATTGGTTCTTTTGTTGTGTTTTTTAGGTTCAAAATTGCGTAGCTGAGTCGAATCAAATGTTTGCAAATTTAACGGTGATCAACGACATACGACAACTTGCCAAGCTGTTTATTAATACTACGGCTTGTATTTTAGCAAAAACTCGATGTAATGGACTCAATCCCATCACTGGTGCTTATCAAGATGGCAACGATGCGACAAATAAATTCACAATTCCAGTTATGAACGCGATTCTCGTTAATACTAATTACGATATCAATATCGTTTCGTTGCCATTTGGGAATGGTATAATTGACGAGTGTGCAAAATATCGGAATGTTGAACAAGCTCGATGGCCGGGCGTTCAATGTTGAATACGAAGAGCAGATATTTATATTTGACGGTAGTCTGGTCGTCCAATTATATCTTTTATGCCTTCCGTATTTCATGCGAAGAGAAAATGACGATGTGTACTTTTTCTCAGCTGATTTTTTTTTGTTTTCTTGCGAATTGAAACAATTAGGCCATCCTATCATATTCCAAAGATTTGATTTTCCAGACTTCAGTTTTTATTGAAGAATATTTTTCAATGTTTCCTAGTTGTTTGTTGTTTCAATCAAACATTTTGCGAATATCCAACTTTTGAAATTGATGGTAATGTTTTTCATTCAATTACATTCACATTTTACCAGGAATTCAATATTTTGAAAGCGCTGAACTGTTAATCGACAGACAATATTCATCTTCTCCAACTGTGTCGTTATAATGGGAATTTTTCTCAGAAATGTTCATGGGAATTCGACAAATCAAGATATTTCCATCAACAATAATGTTTCAAGAACTCAAATCTAGTACAGAATTGCATCTATCACTATTTCAAGCGTAATTATCCGGTGATTCATCACGGAAACACGATACGAATATTCAAAACTATTTCAATCGACTTTGATCTGTCAACTTCCGATGACTTCTTTTTCTCAATGATTCAGAAATGTGATTCATCTGATAACAATTGAGAATAGTTTAACAATGCGTCAATCTGGATTTCTAATGATTTTTATACAGACTTATTTATTAAATAAATTAATTACAAACCGAGCAATTTTGATAAAGTTGAATTTCTATTTCCCACGAGATATTCAAATTCTCATCGGCTACCCCTGCATGAACTTGAATATTTTTTATTAAAGTTGAGTAATATTTTTCGCTCGGTTTTTCTCACTCCATACATAATTATACTGTTGAGATCCCTTAACAAGCCGTAATAGAGGAGCCATAAAAAAAATGAGATGCATATACGGAAGAAAGTGGCTCGCGCACCATTTATTTCGGTGGTAGAAAATAGGAATAACACGCTCCAGTTGGCCGCGTGTCTTCAGAATAATTTGAAGTATGCAAATGTTCAGAGAATGTGCGTACATATATTCAATGTTGAGTGTTTTGAATGTGAAACGACGTGATATGAGCATTATTGAGAGTGAAGCGCTTCAACTATAGACATATACACGCGCGAATATCATACCAATATATATTCCTGTATACGGCGCACGATTCAGTTCGCCCAAAGCCAATTTAACTTAACATGCAAATGCACTACATATATACAGATTCAAGTGACAGAATAGAATGCGTATATATATGTTTACGTATTATAGAACTGAAAAATAAGCGTGAAGATTAGACATAATGGATGAATAGTAATATCCACTTCATTACTCTATTCGATGATTTTCTTCCACACTTATTGAACTTTGTATTTAAATTATGAACATCAAAATTAATCATTGTTTACAAGAAAAGTGTGAGAATAATATATTCAGTTTTTTTCCAGTGATAAACAATTCATTAATCAACTTGTATTTATGTAGTGATGCGTATGGTAACATTATGAGGGCAAAGTTAACAGATTAATTGAGTCAATATTTTCCATTGATTTCAAAAATGTTCATGTAATATATTAATTGTACGATCGAATCATTATTGCTTGAATGAAGATTCAATGATACGATTGGAGGTATAATTATGAATGTTCATTTCTCAAATTTTCCCCTCCAATTTTACTATGTCATTCAAGAAGTATCAATCATGTTGAATTACTTGAATCATCATAAAAATTCCTCATGTTCTCTAAATTCTCTATTCAGTACATGATGACGATTACAGTTTCTCAGCTGTTACAAAGTATCTGATTGGATAACGTGATGTGATGTAAGAATGTGATTATCTATCGTCACACACTTCATAATTATCAACAAAAGCATTTATTAATTCATCATAATCCATTGCTATATACTTGATAAAAAATTCTAATCAATTTTTTTGTGCTGAGGTTAATGATAGCAAAGTAGATATTCCAACGCGACTTGATTCCATCACGAAAATAAAGTAAATATTCAGCAATTGTCGCACAGAACGATTCATGAACAGTAGAAAATAGATCTCCTCTGACGATATGTGAGAATCAATCTAGCGATGTTATTATCGTAGCAAACATGTTCATCGCAATATAAATCATTGATGAAAAGTATGAACAAGTAAACAAATTCATTTCCCGTGACTTCGTTGTTAAAAAGTTTATTCAATTTCATGCGTTCCAAATGAAGAGATCACATGCGTTGCTCGTAGGGAACTCCAGTACAATTCTCATGTTGCATTGATGATATCTTTTGCAACACTCACGCGAATTACTCAATATGATTCATTAAGATCTAAACCAGCTTAATATAGAGAAAAAAATATATCAAGTATCATCAGGTTCGTGTATAAATATCGTCGAATATGTGCAGAAAACGTTACTTCTTATTAAACGTACATTCCTATCCAGGCGTCATTGTGCTAAAAATAGATCCAAAGATCACGCTCGTGTGAAGTCATCAGTTGGCGGATGACATGTATGTTCGCTATGTATCAACAAGAGAAAGCGCAATATCACTCTATCAAGTACATACAATTTTATGAGTAATATACTCAATATCTGCAAATTCCTGATATGAAATTAACGTCGCATTTGAACTATTTATCCTACACGAATTGAATTAGACGACAAATTCTGCGTATCATCATTTTTTTCATAACTAGAAGTTTATTATTAGAACTATTAAGACATGGGGCCACTCATGATTCATCAATTATAACGAATTAATCTACAAGTATAGAAACTCAAGTGTCACATGACCATATGAGAAAATTATTACAAATTATGTTCAGTTATTGGTATCGCGCCACTCGAGGAGAACTGATAATAGAATTGTAATTAGCTCAAAGAATACACAACCAGTAGTAAATGCGATTACGCTGTGTGATTCCAATGTTTTCTTCAAAGGAAGATTCTATGTAGTTTCGAATGATAACAACATAATTTCTTCTCCCAGCTCTGCCGATTAGTAAAATATTGCCTATGCTCTAAATCGAATTCTTTGTGGAGAAGTATGTGGAAAAGTCAATCGTTGTTCATATTATACGTCAGGTATTTGTCTGAATGAAATCCATGCCCGTCCAATTTGGCCTCGCTCATTCATTTTATGGGACAAAAAAGCAGAACGAGGACGGCTGATGTCAAGATAAAATTTTGTTCTGCTATTTGGAGACCATGTTTATGAATAGTATTCCGTGATTACAGCGAAAATCCTTGGAACAGTTGACATCGGAAGTACGTCAAAATCGAAATCATCATACTTTTGAGAATGTAACGAATCATTCGTCGTCAAAATCTAACTTCATCCATTCAAATTGAGAAAATGTTCACATAAAAAAAACCATCTGAATTGGATGATTACTGCCCAGATGATTACTGTCCAGTCAATGATAGTGAAGAAAAATTACACTCGCAATTCTGCATGAACATCTGGGAACTTTCGTGCGTTCCACACAGAAACCATCATAACTCCCGAGTAATTGAACTTTCTAAGACAGTTTTATCCTCAGCCCTAAAAAAATTGTAGATTATGAAGAAGCACAACATAACAAGATAAAACCAGAGAAAAATCGATATTACCGAAGACTTACGTCGGTAATCCCTCTTAATTATTCATCATTCTGTGTTTCCATCAATGATTCTTACACAATTTCATCCAATAGAATTCCTGAAAATTCAAGAAAAATTCAGCAAATCACTTTCCTTCGTCTCGTACAATTCAACTCGAAATTCAGCATGATATACCTCGTCACATGGCTACGTCACAGATCCATAACGTTCCATAACGTAGGAATGGTAGAAAAAAAAAACATGTGAAAACAGATGATGAGCAACGTCAAACAGTGACGTCACGCAAAACTCAACGGCCAATGAACCATTTGCGTTTGCGCATTATGCAATGATTTTGTTTCTCTCACCGATTGCATTGCATGAAATTTCCCATTTCAGATAAATATGTTCTTGTGAATATACTCTAAATTAATGACAACTATTGTCTACACTTTAGCATGATTAATGATCTTGTACCCTCATCATATAATTTCATTGTCAAAAAACTGATTGAATAACCTCCATACGAACGTGCGAACGATTATCGCACAGGCCTTCCTGTTATGATGTTTTCATTTTTCACTATATATAATGAGATAATAATTGTCATGACTTACAATTGTCGCCGGCCTGTCAGTCATTATCTTCGCAATTATTTTTGGCGTAAAAGCCTCACGGCCGCCAATTCAAATAACTTTTTTTAATGCACAACACTCGTAACACCGCACTGTAATAGAGAAAAACTGTCAGCCATGATGAAAATCTCCGTGGTACATCGATCCATATTATTTTTCGTTATAAAAATGAAAAAAAAAGATTTCATCCAGCGTATACACATACAACTGGCGACATCTGTCTAGTTTAACTACAAGTTTTCTTCCAACGGCGGAGTCTCATACAGAATGACACAGATCCATCCACCATTTTTTACGTAAATATATCAATGTAGTTTGATAATTTAATAATGTTCGAAATTCTATTGGAGATTTCAATTACGATTCAAACTCGAAATGACTCGAGATGAGCCATTACTTTTCCTTTAGAAAAATCAGGCATAGTCGTCTATTATGTATATTTTCTACACTGCTATTTGAATATACAATGCCTCCTTTCCGACTCCGTCGATAATTCGACATATCAATATTCGGAAATATAATAAAATTTTTCATCACAATATTGGAAAACCGTTGAACTATGTAATTTGGGCTATAAAATTGAAAAACTGGAGATACCGGGTAACAAATACCAATAATAAATCCAAAGTGTGAATACTTTATACAGTTGATCTCGCGCGTTTCATTTGAACACATCGGAAGACTTTTGAATCACGTAGTGCATTTACATCCGACATAGAAAATTCTAAATTTCCAACATAAAATGTATGCTCACCCTCTATGCCAATGTTTCGGATGTTGTCTCAATTTCTCAATCTTTCCCGGGATATATTAAATTTCGAATCAATATGAATATGGTAAATCTTTATCAATTCCCTCAGATTACTCTCAAATTTTACTCCATCGTATTTGTACTGTTATAATTTATATTACATTTGATTCTATCCAAGATAATGAGAAATATTGTGTTAAGAACATACTTATAATATAGAATCGAAGGAATGTGGAAACTTTGAATACATTATCGTTCAATGGAATGATACATAACATTTAGCCACGCTTAAGTTTGAGAACAAGGACGCTCATCATGAGGAAAAAAAGTATCCAAGAAATAGTCGAAATGAATCCCATATATACTTCAAAATCTGTTATTGACCATCCTCTTGTCATCATTGAACGTAACGAACTAGTAGCCAGAGTCAACGGCAAAATGTTAGAAATGTATCGCAATACTACTGGCATCCCTTCTACAGGCCACATAATACCTGTAACACAATTTGGAATATATCCTGGAATGTTATATCTTCGAGTGGACAGCAGCTACTTAAAACCACTCACCACTGAGTAATATTGAAGGATAGAAACTGCCCATCGACAATTGCATGGCATTCCTTTCGAGTTCACATATAGATGAAATGAGAAATCCTGTAAGAATAGTTATTGTGGAATGATTCTAAAAATATCGTTGATTAAGAAGCTTATTCTATTCAGATTATTGCCGAACAGCTGAGCCCTGTTTGAAAACTCACCGTAGCACATTCCACAAAGACCCTGTAGAAAAGATAGGACGACTATCCACCCGATATCACCATTGCATTCAACTTTGTATATGAAGATTATGGATACATGTACAGTTACAGTTTGAACACACAAGATGAGTAATTGGGTGATAATGTGAGAAAATAAAATTTCACCAGATGACACTCCTGCAACCCAACTTCTATCCAACAATCCTTCGATCCGTTCAACAATCAAAGTGGATGAGGTAAGTGAAAGGGCAAAGAAAAATATTACCCTGCATGAAATGATATCGATACAAATCTCATAGTATGTAAATCAATAATCTGTACCGAATGAAAGTGACAATTAATTATATAATTACGTTAGAATAACTCCGGGTGCGACAAAACTAGTGTGTGTTGTTTTCATAGATCCATAGATGGGGTCTTCAAATTTAACTGGCGACTGGGGTATATAAATTTTCAAACTTTGAGCGAAATCCAGGAATCCAAGTTGGAAAACATGTCTGAGTGAAAAACTAATTTGCTGATCTGAAAATTTCAATCATAATTCTACGCATTCGTTGAGGACGTGACATGTACACAACGATTTGAGTTATCTCTGAGTTGATACTTACTGGACATGTCCAACCATACTCGAATATCACTATGATTATTCGTGTCATCAAGACTCAGAGCACGAGAAATCAGATTTCTTGTGAAATTTTCAGTAATAAACAACGTAGCCCAAGCATCACCTCTCCTAACAGCTTCGTTGGCAAGTTCTGGTGTTTCATAATAATCCTAGAAGTTATATAGTTCAGAGAACGATTATCCATAATAGAATTTTCATTACAAACTCAGCACTACATCATAGAAAATTCCAAACCTTAACAATCGTCTCATTACTGAGACAGTTCACGTAATTGCAACCCCATTTGTCCGGGTAACAAGATTTATTTTCCCAATTCATTTCATAGTTTACAACAGCTACCCTGAGGTTACTCGGATCACGACCAATCGAAAGACAAAATAGATTCACTTGAATCATTGGTAGAGCGAAGATGAACATCATCATACTGGATCGAATTTCGGTTTTTACTATTATACTCAGTGTACTAAATCAACACTAATTGATGTTGTACTGTCAATCATGATGTCTAGTTACCCTATGTTCCTCCACATGCGCAAGAAATTTTTTTGTAATAACGCTTTCAGTTTTCCAGTGGTGGTAAAATTCAAACTCGAAAAACTACAACTGTTTAATACTGTCGCAGAATCATTCACGTTCCTCTCATCATATGACTGCAGTATATTTGGCTTGAAGAAAAATACAATCAATACTTCAGATACAACCAAATTTCTTATTAATGAAGTTCGAATGAAAATTCACAGTGATCTGACTCACATTGAAGTGATCATCGAAAACGTTCCTAGTATCAAGTGCGTCTCCTTTTTTCATTCGGCCCGAGAGAGGCTGTGTCATTAAGAACGGTAATATTTGAGAATGAGAAGAGGGTACAAGAGGGAATAGAGTTTTTGGAACAAGGTAAAAAATGAACAAATGGGCCCTCACCAAATTCGTGTCATTCGGGGCATCCTCTTGAGTGACAGCATTCTCCACTCCTTGATTCTGAGATAGTTTGAGGAAGACTTCTTCCAAGGTTGGGCTATTATACATCGTTAGAAGACCTTGAGGTGAATCTTCAGCAAGTAATTTACCATTTCTCATGAGGCCAATCTATCATGGAGTAAATAACCCGTTATATCCATATATAAGTTGTAATCATCACGAAACAATCCATGTGTTTGTGTTTATCATGTCGCTTGGGGAGTTATCATTACCGTATGTGCTTGTCGTGCTTCCTCAATATAGTGTGTTGTTATAATCACTGTTTTATTGCCGGTTTTCGTCAGTTGGACTAAATGATCCCAAATGCTGCAATCGAATTATGAGTTCATATCAAAACTTTATCTATTGATTGGATGATTCAAACGGTGATTGATCAAAACAACTTATAGTTCTGGGTAATATTTCAATAAAATCATGTGAAACAGTAGAGAAACCAGTATTGAGTAAACTTACTTTCCACGAAGTAAAGGATCAACGCCAACGGTCGGCTCGTCCAGAATCAGGAGTTCAGGATCGTGAATAAGCGCTGCCGCGAACGAAACGCGTCTCTGCTGTCCACCACTGTATTAAAGGAAATCATTATGTTGAAAAATGCAGAATCAACTTGGTTGACATCGATGTATTCATTCTGCTCCCTCCAACTGCATGTTGATTACCTACCTCAGTGTTTTCACTAGTCGTTCCTGCGGTGGAAGATCCAGAAACTTCAACAGAAACTGCATTTTTTCATCGACCTGGTTAGTCGTCATATCAAAAATCCACCCAAAGTACATCATCGTTTCACGTATGGTAAATTCCCCGAATAAAGCTATCTCTTGGGGCATATAACCAACCCTCTTCCCAGGCACTCCGGATCCTTTCGTCCCTGGTTTACCACCGAGCACCAATATCTCACCAGAATCAAGATGTCGTCGACCGACGATACAAGAAAGCAGTGTCGTTTTACCACAACCACTCGCACCAAGAAGTCCGTAGCTATATGAAGCGAGCGGTTTCCAATATTATATGTATGCAACATGATGATATGCATGTACGAAAATTCTATTCGTATTCAATTTCTACTCACATCGACCCTCTGTTTACGGTCATATTCAAATTTTGGAATACTTGGACTGGATTTTTACTACTCCCGTATGTTTTAAAAGCATGTCGAAGGCTAATAGCTTGTTGACCATACTGAGAAATGTTACAATGTGCTTCTACAGTTTCCGGTTCGGCCGGAGTTTGCTCCATGTTCACTTCAGTATTCAAAATAACGTCAGCAGCTGAATTCAAAATTCCTTTGTCCGATGAGACATTCCTGCAATGAAGCTCAACGTTACATACATGATGACAGCATGAATTCATCAAAGTATTAAATTGATGCCTTGTACAATAAGTCTTCTTCAACTCCCATCAATGATTGACAACAGCAATGTTAATCTTCGAATACGAATAAAAGTTATTACTAGATATGATGAGAATATATAGAGAAACTCATTATAATCGAGTTGATATGATATTCTTCATGAGACCGGGAGATATCATCAGCAGCGCTGGCTGCTTCTGTCCAGATTTCATGTGAAACTCATACTATGTGTGCAGGTAAAGCCAATCAAAAACACATTAAAGTCACACCGGCAAAAATAATTAAATTGTTTTTCTCATATATATATATGATGATGATGATGAAAATGAAGTGCGTGTGAAATCAGGAGGAAAATGAACAGAGATATGTAAGAGTGCCAACGCTGTAAATTTTTCAAAAACATAAACAGGAGAAATTTAGCTCCTACAAAAGTATAATCCTAACGTTCTATGGACAATCAAAATCAAGAAGGAGAGCTCATCATGAGAATTTTCGTATACGTCGAAAACATTGGTGATCTGAAAACGTTCAAAAGTTCCATACTTGAAAGACAAATACCTACTCTACTTAAGAAGCGATGTTAACAGCTAGAACTTACAAGTAGATTGAGGGAATACAATCTTAATTATAGTGAGGAATGAAATATGATCAAGCGCCACGTGCACTGTTTTGTTTTGATGATGTAAGAGCATAGCCAAGAAGCATCATACATTGTAAATAGCATACATTATAAATAGCTTAAATCGTTGGCGAGCCAAATCGACCGTCAGTTTCTCTCGGTTTTTTCGATTCCAACGTTGAAAATGATAAATTAAATATCAATACGATCGATAAATGTCACCAAGATGAAAAACTTTCCGGTGATACATGTGAAGAATTCCTTCCGTGATCGTATCTCCTATTCTGATAGTTCCAACTTTCAACTAGCAATACATTTTCTTCCGAATTGATATAAATGTTGCGAAGTTACACAAGAATACTGACGTTCTTCTCATGTCGAACATACGATCGCATGAGTAATTAATCCAATAATTAAATATTGATAATTATAATAATAGAATTCAGTGAAATCATTTCTCGCACACGATCTTCACTTTCTCTCAAGTGGCAGTTAAAAACGCGTGAAATAACATGGAGAGGAAAAATTTCATGTCCATATAAAATCGTGAAGTACACTCAACTTCTCTGAATTTTAGTTTTGAGCTAATTACGCTTTGCTTCAACAAAGATTTGAACAACTTTTGATAGATTGAGTGACAGTCATGATTGAAACATATCTGATCAAACTTTTGTCACACCTTTTCATATTCTGTCATCATAAAAAAATAGAAGCATAAAATACAGAGCATCTCTTAAATTAGTTTTTGAACTCACACGGCTGGAGATGTCAAATGTCTTCGGTCTGTCATTTTACTATTCTTCGTCCTTTTGTATCGTATCGGTGTCGCACAATATTCCAGTAAACCACAATATTTTTTCTCCAAGGAATATAATGTTCATATTCGATGTACCAAATTGTTTATACATGAAGATGCGGAAAGAGTTTCATAAGAATAATGATAGTTTATTGTGCTTTCAATTCAGAATAGACTCTTCAACAGCATCGTACGTGTGTTGAATGTCTGTGCCGCGCGGTTTGCAGCATGTCTGAGGTGGATTCATGGCGCATGCGCTCTTATTAATGTTTTGACTGATGTCACTACACAAGATTTTCAACACTCTGTCCTTCACTGATTCCAGAATTTCAGTAAGCAAGAATGGATTATGGTGTTTTTTGAGCGTGAAAGAAGTTGTATACACACACATAGTATGAAATATAATTACTTGAAAATTTTCAGACTTCTGAACGAACATGAATATATTGCTTGTGATATTTATGTGTTAATTGCAGATTTAAGTCTGCGAACAAATTCTGTGATGAATTTAACGGAAAACGTTTCACACAGCTGTATGCCTACTGGAAATGTTTCATGTATGAATTGGAAATAGGAGACGCTTTCCCTTTTTCAAGAATCGTCCCAAGTGTGCTACTAGAAAACATAAGAACAATGATGTAAGTAAGTCATCTAGATCCGAAAGTTAATTTTCAAGCATGGAAGAGGTTTCGTTGCAATTCCCCACTGTTCTTCATGGTAATGTGGATACTTGTGATTTACAATGCCCCACATGGTCAGTCTCCATGAAAACTGAATATACATTCATTCCACCTTTTAGAGCTTCACATAATTGAGAACGTAAGGATTGAATATAGAACGTTGAGAAACACATGCGCTTTTCATTCGAGGTTGATTGTCATAACAAAAAGCAAGACTATGTATATCAAAAGTTTGATATGAATACAGCATTAAGTCAAATGATCGATATGTTTTGAATTGGTTATCAGGTAATGTTTAATCTGACCACATGAAATACATATGGGCAGATCCATTAATTTTCAACGAAATTGTGCGCAATTAGGTCAGCGATTTCGCTCAAAATTTTTTCCTCGAAAGAACACCCCAAAAGAAGACAATCCTGAAAATTTGAGTGCGATATGACCAAATCCGACCGCTTGA
>JABMBR010004407.1:0-25528 GCA_018881525.1 Meteorus sp. PSUC_FEM 10030008
TATATATATATAATTCTATGTTAAAATATAGAAAGAGAAAAAATATTTACAATGCATATGGTAATTATTTATTATGCAGCCATTTCACTTTGCATTTTACTATCCATTCAGTATTTTCAAACTGAACACACAATTGTTATATTTTAAATATAATAATTGTGCTTATTTATGCCTTTGAATTATTTTTTATCATCAAATTCGTTGAAAATTATTGCAACAACAAACAAAAATGACATCAATGTGAAATATTGATGACATTAATTAATATTCAACGAATTTCTATTGACAAATATGATAACATTACATTTATAAATATCTCGCATCATCAGCCATGTTGCAAAATATTTTTGACAAACTTTAATGACTTATGAATGAATATATTTTGAAACAATGATTGATCATCAGTATCTCTCATTAAATTACTCGCACGCACGTGCAGGAAGTGCGCACCACCTCCACACAAAACGACATCACAAATATATACATAAATAATATATGTGCAAAGGAAGGAAAAAGAGAAAGAGTGAAGGTAGGATATAGAAGACCCGGGTTTCCTGAACTCGCCGCACCCTATTCCTCTTATTTTTTTTTTCTCAGCATCGTGGGCCGAGATGGTCGTCCGCCCACGCGACATATCTTACCAGCAGCCTTCTCTTTTCTCTTCTTCTCTTGTTCGTCTCTTACACTTTTCCTATATTACAACTCGCCCAGACTACAATTATCACACCGATCGTTTATTTCTCAAGTTGCTAACCGTCGGCTTTTATACCATCACCTCACATTCATGTTCTCTGTCATTTACAATTTATTCAATATGAAAATATCTTTTACTCAAAATATAACTGGGGGAAAAGTGCGAAATGGTCACAATTTATTGTAAAAATTTCTTACCAATGTCAATAATTTATATTCAGAATTTTGTTCAGTGGGTGAATTTATAGGTTATAATCATAGCATTTTTTATTGCACTTAAAATTCCGCATAGTTCCACTTATAGAACCTCATGTGATTTAGTAGTGGAATCCTAACCTCTTCCTTGTCGCGAAAGAAGCTCGATGACCGCAGACAAAACTCATTTAGATACCAAGTTGAAATTGATCATGGCATTCGAGTCATCAACTTCAAAGCACATGCTCACACGTATAACTGTGAACATTTTAATGATCTCATAAAATGACAATCTGCGACGTTTCAAGAGTGTGCTATTGGTCACTGGTACCATGCGATTGCGTCACACTTATAGGTTATATCGTCAAATAAATTCGTGTTTCACGTATGACTGAAGAATTGCTATGGAGACAGTGTGGAAAAAGGATGGACATGGTAAATATCACAGTTTGAATTGAACTGGTGAAAGTATTTTTATTATGCCTTTGCATTTAATTACTATACGAAAAATACCGTAAAAGGTTTGCGTCCCTCCTACATCCGCGCCTCAGGCAAGGACGAGCCCGCGCTCTTTTTTTAGTCAACACTTTTTGATTCATTTATTATCCGTTTGGTTGATATCTGACAGATTGAAGTGGTGGAAGTAGTACTGGATATTTTATATTTAGCTGGCCACGTGCCTTATAGGACTCTACTCGCATTTACCTGAAAAACGACTTCATAATCAACAGGTTTTTTTTTCTCAATCGTTAAATTATACAAATCTCTTCAGTTATGTAGAGAAATAATCTTATCATTGAACAACGCTGCGTATCACTTTATATATTCAGAATATCTTGAAATTATTTCCCGATGAATCAATTCAACTCAATGGTATTTCATTGTCCTAATTAATTATCAATATTATGGTTATCACTCGACGAAGTCTAATTCCTTTTGTTTCTTTGTTTGTCTGCAGTTGTTGGAATCACATGTTATTGCGAGGGCCATTGTCCAGATGATCGTCAGAATGGTACTTGTGAAGGGCGACCCGGGGGCTATTGCTTCAGTGTTGTCGAAGAACTTTGGGACAGGGAAATAGGTGAATACGTTGCTGTATTCTCATTCGGCTGTTTACCACCTGAAGAACAAGGATTTATGCAATGCAAAGGCAACTTGGTGCCGCATTTACGTGGAAAAAATATTCGATGTTGCAATGATACGAATCTTTGTAACAAAAATATATTCCCGGAGTATACGCCAAGATCAACACCGTCACCTGATCCAATTGCATTAGCATCTGGCGTTCCATTAATTATCCTGGGAGCTACGCTGTCAGTTTGTTTAATCATTTTTTGCATCGCCATAGTGATCATTTATCGACGATATAGAAGGAAAGAACGTGGACCATGTTTAGTATCGTCGAATGGTACGTTGAAGGATTTGATCGATCAAAGTTCAGGATCTGGATCAGGTTTACCACTTCTTGTTCAAAGAACAATTGCCAAACAACTTGCACTTGCTCAATGTGTTGGCAAAGGTAGATATGGTGAAGTGTGGTTGGCACGATGGCGTGGTGAAAAGGTTGCTGTCAAGGTTTTTTTCACCTTGGAAGAAGCATCGTGGTTTCGTGAAACGGAAATATATCAAACTGTTCTCATGCGACATGACAATATCCTTGGATTCATTGCCGCTGATATAAAAGGAACTGGTTCTTGGACGCAAATGTTGTTAATAACTGATTATCATGAACTAGGATCATTACACGATTATCTACAAACGACTGTGCTCGATCATCCAAGTTTATTCACCATTTGTTTGTCAATTGTTTCGGGCATTGCTCATCTGCATACAGAAATATTTGGCACACGTGGTAAACCAGCTATTGCACATCGTGACATCAAGAGTAGAAACATTCTAGTTAAAAGAAATGGCGAATGTGTGATTGCCGATTTTGGTTTGGCCGTAAGATTTATAAGGTAAAAATGGAGATATTGATGATCAGTTGAAGGGAGGGAGGGAGGGGATTATTGTGTATATAGCCATGTAAGATTGCGAAAATTCAGACCGGTTTGACCTTAAGACTTCCTTTTTATCTGATCTGGCCATTTAAAGAACATTTCAAGTCACGCTACCTTAACCGGTATTAATTTCATTTATTCATCAGGTTCATTTTTTTTTTCTTGCAGTGAGAGCGGTGAGATTGACATCGCACCGAACACAAGAGTGGGAACCAGACGATATATGGCACCAGAAGTGTTGGACGAGAGTCTGAACAAACTCTCTTTCGATGCCTTCAAAACGGCTGACATGTATTCGGTTGGTTTGGTGTTATGGGAAATATGTAGAAGATGCGTTACTGGTGGCAAAGTATCTACAGCCGAGCCATACGCATTACCCTATCACGATGTTGTGCCCAGTGATCCTGATTTTGAGGATATGAGACTGGCAGTTTGTGTTAAAAGGTTAAGGCCTGTTATTCCATCGCGATGGGAATTCGATCCGGTAAGAATTGATTCATCCTTGCTTAGTTAAATGTGAGATACATACGATGATTGTAAATCAATTTCTTTTGTTATCATTTCCTAGGTTCTCTTAGCGATGACTAAACTCATGAGTGAGTGCTGGCACGGGAACCCAGCAGTGCGATTGACGGCCCTCAGGGTGAAAAAATCTATGTCGAAGATGCACATTGATAATGCCATTAAGATAGTATAGGGATTTTTCTTTTTAATTACTCATCCACTAATGTTCTTTCTCCCCTTGTAAATAGTGTTTGTCTATTCATTGGACGTTGCAATTTTTTTTATTATCACTTCAATTCCCGTAGAATTGTATGTATATTTATATACACAAATAGCGTTTTGGTCGCCCGTCCCACCCTGTAAATAGATTATCCCTTATTCAAATGTGTACATAGAATCGATTATACAGACTGCAGCTAGAAGAAGACTGAGGATTTATAGAAAAAAAAGAAAGAAAAAAAGAAAAAGAAGCAGAAGAAGAAAAATGAAACAGTTTTTTCGCATTGAAATTGTGAGAATAGTGTATTACGCACTGATGGCAGTCAAGAAAGAAATGTCGCAGATCACATGTAAATTATCGCACGAGGCGAAGTCGAGGGCGATAAACATGTGATCGGAGGCTTTCTTTTTACTTTCCGAGGTGCGTATACTATTTTTCCGTTCACCGAAGGCGAAATACGGAAATTTCGTTCAGCGCAGAGGGACGAAAAGTAACGTTTTTTGCCCGGTGAGCGGAAAAATAATGAATGAACGACAGTGAGGAAGAAGAAGCATGGATGTTTCAATGTTCGAATGGAATTCATCATAAATAATGTTTTTGTACATATTACGATTACTTTTATGCGTTATAATGTTGTAACATGTTGATGCTTCATTCTTTATTATCGTTTCTTTTCTTTTTTTTTTCTTCGTTTCCACTGGAGGTGATTCTTGTTATTTCGTGCCAGAGAAGAATGATCGAGTGAACTAGCACTTATAAAGACTACAGCAGTGCATATATTTCAATTTTTTTTTATATATATATACTTTTGGTTATGTTTGAAATTCAATTTTATATATCGCTGTATTCTGTGTTGTATCAATTGTGCGTCGCCATCACTTCCAAGGGAAATCGGATGAAAATACACGCGTGCCTACTCGAGAGATTCAACTGACCATTGAAATGCGACGAATCAAATCATAAATTTAAATAATCTGTAATTGGCGAAATCATTGTCACAAATATGGCTGTTCGAATTCTTTCTCTCTTGACTTGCGGTCGATAAAAAAAATAATATTGTTAACTAATTATTTAGATGATACGATTAATTGTAATCATTTTTATTGAGTTTTATCATTTAATTGTCATCAGGTGAATAACCGAAACGTGTCGCAGGATACTCACAGACTTATTATATAGAATTGTTTCATTATAAATGTTGCTGCCTATTAATTCCATGGATTCTGAGGACAAATTTTTTGGAGTGACAGTACAATTTTTCTTTTATTTTTTTCCTAGTAAAAATTTAATAAAAAATTGAGTTTTTTATACTGTCTACTCCAAAATTGACATCTCGAGTCCATGGTGTTATACCATAGTACAAGATACATTGTAATATTTTTTTTGTTCTCTCGTTTTCTTTTACAATTTGTACAAAGCAAATGTGTGGATGGCAGTAAAATCGATGAAGAAATTGATTAAAGTGAACTTGAGTAACAAAATGAATGAAATAACGTATTGGAGCGCGTGGTCGATAGTCCAGAGATAGAATATCACCATGGCCTAAATCCTACTGTCGTTTCATCCGAACTGTAATGAATGAAGCACATAGCAGTGAGCGATTGGGTTATGAAAGGCACCGTTCGGCATATCCTCACGATACTTATCTAAGTACCACACTGTACATGGCACACGTATCAGTACGAGGAAGATTCTTATTGAAGTTGACCCAAGATGTGGCAAGGAAAGAAGACCAACGACAAAGAGCGATGAAGAAGAATTGAAGAAAATGAAACACTGGGCTTTCGGTCTCCGGCTCAACAAAATCATCGTTATGTTATTGCGTTTGTGTCCAAGTGAGTGCTCCTCACCTCGACCACTATTTGTTAAATATTATACACTAGATTCTCTTTTCTATAAGGATTACTCTGTAATTTTTATTAAATAGGCAAAAACGATGACGTGAAAAAGAACAAAATAATAATTATGAGAAATCATACCTGACGGCTATTCTATTGCGAAAATAATGAAAATTATATTTTTAACAAGTATTAAACTATATCATCTTTTCATATATCGACTTGAAATTTCATTACGTACACTTCTGCATGAAATCAGTGTTTTATACTGAAAAAATAGAAGAATCTACCCTGTGGTCTGGGGTCGTCACTTCGTTCTTCTCATTTTTTCTGGAACATTTATCATTAATGGATGCTGATAGCTGCACATATAGTTCTATAATTTCTATAATTTTACCCAATTTTTCTTCACGCCTCGAAATGCTGTAGCTTCCTAATGAAAAATAATCTTGAACATCAATTTTATTACCTTCACACCCGTGTCAACGTAACTTTCAGTCCATTCAAATTTCACTTCACCATCGCCATCTATCATCATCCTCATCTACCTAATCCCACAACCAATTCCAGTGACTTTTTCGGATAAAAGTGGCAGCACTGATGTATAAGGTGGTAAAAGTGACTGTAAGGACGCCGTTCTCAGATCCCCGGTCTGTTTCAGAGCCGCCATTTTTACTTCGGAAAGCGTGTATGTTTGCGTCGGACGTTTAACGCGTAGTTTTACAAAAATATTGACGTGGTAAGTGCAAAATCCAATCCCATTACTACACGAACCATTAGTCTTTTGAATAATAATGATAACTACTTGAAATTTGTCTCGTATGAAACGGCACATATAATTATACAGTCGGCCTCATCGACATACCTACATCAATCGTGAATACGCCATTAGTAGCAGTTAGCCCGCGTCTCATCACTTCACAAATTTGCGTCATATTTGGAAATTTCCTTCCATGACGTCAATCAACAAAAACAATTGTTAATGCGTCTTACTTCTTGTTTATTAGAGGAGGTATATTTATTGCGAATTGTTTCCCTCCGAATCATAAAGTCTACTCACAATTATTTACGCTCATGTTTTTTTTTATTGATATTTATATATGGATTGAATGAGTTCTATTTGGATGACTTGTTAGATACGTACCGAATCATAACCTAGTCGTATCTCATGAAATGACTTTGTGAAATGGTTTCTTCCGTTTTTCTTATTTGTGTGTATTGCGTATTATGTTCGAATGGCTGATCCAATTGGCTGAGAATTTGGTGAAGGACGCGGAGCAATCGTGTGTTAATCTCGTAATCATGTGTCGAAAATGGCGTATGTCCGCTAGGTGGAAGCGCCGGCCGGGCGGGTGTTGGTTGGAATACATACATGTATAATAGATAGGAGGAAAAGGAGGTGGATAGAGAGAGAGAGAGATGAGAAAGCCGCGACATTATCGGGTGGGGAGGAATATCGGCATCATTCCATTACTCTGCGTCATCTTGCCAAGTTAAACGGAAAATTACAGTGCTATTGTATTGTTTCCTGTGTTGATTTTCCTTTATTTCCATCTTGTTCATTATCGTGAGCCATTAGGAAGAGTTGAACATTTTTATGAGGAAAATAATATTTGAAATTGGGTATTTTTAGACGATAATTTGATTAATTATTCATTCTATTATTGGTTGAATTGTGATTGAGAAAATATTCTCGTAGGCAATTAGTTATTATCTCATCATTATTTGTTGTATTTTGATTCTATTTTATTATTTTTAGGTTCTAAGAATAAATAACAAAATGCCGGGATTTAGCAGTGTTGGTACTTTCAAAATATTCATCGGTAATCTTGCTGATAAAACATCGAATGCAGATATAAAGCCATTATTCGAGAAGTTCGGGAAAGTCGTAGAATGCGACGTGGTGAAAAATTATGGATTTGTGGTAAGTTGAATGTGCATAAGTAGAATTCGATTACACAATCTTGACAGAAATATTTCGAACTTGTCATTCTGATAATGTTTATTTCTTGTGAATGTCAATCGGGCATAATCATTCATATCTGTGACTGTATTAATTAAAGCACATGGAGAATGAAGAGGCAGGGAGAAACGCAATCCAAAAATTAAACGGTGAATTAGTTCATGGACAACCAATAAAATGCGAAGCGGCTAAAAGTCGTAAAGGTCCAAATACGCCGACTACCAAGATATTCGTTGGTAATTTAACGGATAACACTAAAGCCCCACAAGTTCGTGAATTGTTCGCGAAGTTTGGCACAGTCGTTGAATGCGACATTGTGCGTAATTATGGTTTTGTCCATCTTGAAGCAACGGGTGATGTTAATGACGCGATCAAAGAATTAAATGGATCGATAGTTGATGGTCAACCAATGAAAGTTCAGATTTCAACGAGTCGCGTTAGACAGAGGCCGGGTATGGGCGATCCTGAGCAATGTTACAGATGTGGACGTGGTGGACATTGGTCCAAGGAGTGTCCCAAAGGCGGTATGGGAGGTGGACCAGATAGAAATGGTTTTAGAGATAGGATGTTCGGTCGTGATCCATATCCACCACCGCCACCACCATTCCTACGTGATAGATTGATGGGCGGTCGTGGATTTGGCGTAAGTTTATTCTGCTATACACGATGCAAGTAATGATGTACACGAGTTATGCATCCTCATTTTCACCGATTTTCCTGCAATATTCCATAAAACTAGGAGTATGATAGCTACTATGACAGACGTGGATTCGATGACACCAGGGATCTCTACGAAAGGCGGTTTTCGGGTATGACTGGTCCCCGTGACATGGACAGTTCCATGCTCGGGCGTGACTTTCCACCAATGTCAATGCCACCACTACCTACAAGACGAGATCCAATGCCTCCTATGCCTGCTCTAGGTATGGGAACTATGCGAGACAGCGGCTTCTCACGTGGCAATGATTATGGAATGTTCAGTAGACGATCACCACCTCCAAGCGGTAACAACGGACGATTTAGGTGAGTTGAACATCTTTTTTGATGATAAAAATGAAAATAATAGAAAGCATTAACGAATAGAAAAATTATTAACGAAGCCAAAGCTTTAATGATGTAAAATTTAGATATGTAAATCAAGCGGCACTGTGAAAAAAAAACGGATAAGTTTCTAAATGTTCTAGAAATGTTCACGTGTTATTTGGTCGTTAGCCTTTTGTTTCATTTTGTTTCGTTCGGGACTGAGTCTTTATGTATTTAATTTCGACAGAGAAAACAAAACGGTGCGAATTGGGATTCGGTGATTCGTCGACATTATTTTTCTCGATTCACTATACTCTCGTTTCTAATTTTTCGTTTCTTTTAATCAAGGGGAAGACAAGGTAAAAATTGCATATTAAATAGCATTCAAATGAGGAAGGAATCAGGAAGATGATCAAGATATCCTTCGTTATTGTTCTATGTTTTATTGTTCAATCAATTATTCGTAGTATTTTTTATTGTTATATCACGTCTTCCGCTCTTGTCTTCTTCCGATGAAATTTGTAGATTGTTTTCAGGATTGTCCGGGACACGCGTAATTTATTATTTAATTAATTCACAATTGCACACTTGAGGCACAATTATTTCAGATCTGCATTTAATTCTGTGTTTTTGTTTATGTCTTCCAATTTATTCTTTCTCTTGCTGAATCTCGTGTAGCTCAAGGATTATGTCGAAAAGGTAAATCAAAACCTTTTATCTATATTTACACTTTAACGAAGTAATTTATCCGTTAATTAGAGCTCCCCCCTGGACATTTCTGTACATTCTAAATTTCAGTGCATCTCATGCTGCGATCTAATTTTGTCCACTATATTGCCTGGTAACCCTTCAGAATAAAAAAAAAGTTCAAGTATATTGTTTGAGACACGAATGAGGAAGTGTTTTGTTGAAACAAAAGCAATCTCTTCACAAACGTTTTTCAGTGATTATGTTTTGTTTTCCACATTCATTCTTATCAGTACTGTACATCAACATATCGATTCCAGTGTAATTGTATATGATTATTCTCAACCTAGTTTTACATTCAAAAGAATGGGAAGAAAATTGGCGAAAAGAAGAATAGAATTACTAATTGTGTGAAATATACGACCTCGTTCGTGACTCAACTAAATTAATTTGTCCAGGGTTGTCTTTAAATTCATTTCCACTTCTCTCAAGTTTCGGTGTCTTAATTATGAACACAGAATATTTTTTGCTATTTTTGTTCGAAACAGTATAGAAGTTGTTAATTCATTGAATCTTTGGTGGTTGGATGGTAAAATTAGTATGAATCCAGGTAATTCTTTGATATTGGTGAATTGAGGCACCGAATGAGAGCTAAAAATATCATTACAGAAACGTTGTTGTGAAAACGTTTAATTAATACAATAACTTCAAAGGCATGAGAATAGAAAAAGAAAATGACAGAAAATCCATTGCAAACCAAAACAATCAACCTCATTTAGTCAGAATCGATTACTTATTGTGACGCTGTTTATAGTAGAGGCATGTACGAGGACTTCAGCCGAGATTCATTTGAGGAGCGTAGGTAAGTAGAAAATGCTCATTTTGAGCAAATGAAAAAAATAAAAATCCTCTACTCTTTTTTACTCTTCTCAACTGTACAAAACAAATCCCGTTTCCCTTTTCGTAATACGAATTCTATATTCGATGAATTTTAATTATATCCTACGCTCAACTTTTCTCAACGTCGCATTTTCTCGGTGCCGCTTATCACTTATCGCAATTAGAATTAACATTTTATTGATTGAAGTGAAAAAGAAAGAATTCAACATGATGTTACAACACATGGCCTCTTTGGAGGAAATCCAAATGTTTCCGGATGGTCCGACGTGGAGAAGAGTCGAATTATCTCTTTTAATTATACATTTCCTCACAATCAAGTTTTTTTGTTTCTTCTCAATTTCCTTCACAGAGAATCGGGTCACGTTCATATTAGTTTTGAACACGTTCATCATACATTTATTCATTTGAAATTCATGTCATATGAGAGGAAGAAAATCAATAATAATAATTCCATTTACATTTATTTCTTTTATAATAAGGGGTTGAGAAAAGACTTTCCCAGATCCTATTACACTCACAGAATACCCAAGACTCGATATTAATTCCTACACTAAAACTAGCTGTGCTGATAATAAACATAAAGAGAATATATTTTTTTATGATATTCAAGATGAAGAAATTCTTTTACTTTGATGAATAATTTAATCCGCCGGTTCATCGGCGATTATCAGAATGAATACTATAACTATTGATATTTATAATGATATCGTGATAAATATTATATCTTGTTGTTCATCACGTTCTGAATATAAACTGTTTTCCGTCAGCAGACCGGGAATACGTGGACCATCGCCGTCGCGCCGGTTCGCACCATACTAAAACACGTCGTCGCGTCGTGATCGGATGATCGGATGATCGGTGATGCTCGGTCGTCGTCGTCGGTCTCTATGTCTCTCAGTCTCGAGTCATCTATCCGGTCCTCCGTCCTCGTCGTCGTCGTCGTCTCTGTTGGTCGCCGTCAACCCGCCCGTCGCTTGCAGGAAGCCCGTCGGGATCCCGAGATGATGCGAGAATACACATACACACACTGTTGTTGGCCGTCGCCTGTACGATCTGCACGCGCGAAGGTCGCCACCTAATTCAGAATAAAAATCAATAATCAATGAAAGAAAAAGAAAAAAATAATAAATACAATCTCAAAGTAACAAAGTCACAATTATGGTTATAAACAAGTATATATAAAGTATATACGTACATATATATATATATGAACAAGTGCCGTTGGTATGCTATTCAAATTACATTGAGAAAAATTCATAAAGGAATAGATAAGAAATACAAATGAATTATTGATGCGTGTAATACCAATTTGATTAAGCCATAGTAGACTGCGATTCGACAATTTATGAGAGTGAGAAAAATGTGAAACTGTTGCCGAGAGTATCCGTAAGTTCCATATTCATCTTTTTTTTTTTTTCTACATCTTGGCGTCATTTTTAATAATACATGAGGATATATAAGATAAAGCGACTGTCGGAATTAATGTATGGACTATCAGTAACTGACCTCATGGATCCTTTATTTTAAAACGAAATAATCATAACCTGTTGTATATTTACGAGAAAAATAAGGAAGAAAAATACAGTCGCGACAAAAGCTTATGACTTTAGTTAACATATTTAATCACTCATGCACATATATATATATATATATTTGTGTGTGTGTACTTAACATCAGTTCCATTTGTTCGTGACAGATATAAATAAGAACTCCTCGGAATTTCGGTCCGCATAGCGATTGAAATCAATTTGAGGGAAATTCATAAATACTGCATGTAAGAAGTTGAAAATAGATATCTTGTATTGAATTTGGAGTAACGAGTGGAAAATTAAATGGATGTCTTGCGCCGCTGATGATAGTGATGATGATGATGATGGTGGTGATGATGATGATGATGATGATGATGATGATGATGATAATGATGATGATGATGATGATAATGATGATGATGACATATATATACGTATATGCATACATTTTATATATGTATATATATGTTTGTATACATATGTAATAATTTGATTTGTGAAAAACGGACAAGACGCGTGTGATGGCCCCAAGGAGGCACAACTGAATTATGTATTATTATATGAATAGTCAGAACAAGAAATAATAAACACAAAAAGAAAAGTATAACGTTTAGGCAAAATCATTTGTTAACAAGTGATTAATAGTGTCATAGGATCCGTCGGTTCCTGTGCATTGATTACAAATTCAAATGGAGATCCATTACGAACCGGTCAGCCGATCAATGAAAGAAAGAAATTAAAAGTTATGAACTAAAAAAAAAATCAATTGATAATATACCATAGCAGTAGTGTAAACGTAATCATTTTTATTAAGAATAGGATTAATCGACTTGATATGAAGAGGAAGAAAGACAAGTAATAATGTATGTAAAAGAAAGTTGGAAGTAAACAACAATCATCCGATGATAGAATAAAGAGTTCAACCAATACGTTCAACTCTTTAGTTTGTAATAATTAATGAAAATCAAACCCCAAAACGCAGATCCTTACAGCTACGAGTTTGCTATGAGAGAACTCAATTTTAGTTCGATTTACTTCAGTTTCACTTTTGTTTTAGTCTCAGTTCATTTCGATCGGTTTCATCATCTACTATAATTCATCACTTCTTTGCACATACCGATTGTTCATATAGTGACATATATATATTATTATTAATATTTCTCTCTTCATTTCTCAATCACGATCTTTTCCAATTCTCACTCTGTATAGATTCTTCTCGTGTTGTCTGTGGATGAACGAAACATCAATTGAATAAATTTTTTTCATTCCCTGCCCATTATTGACCGTTGTATAATTGAATGAAACGCAAATTAATGTAATTTTGAAAATTTGATGAGGTGCATTGAACACTTTATACGTCATTTTCATTTTTTATATTCGTGTTTAGAACACAGTCCAATCAGATTTTTGGTTTTATTATGATGTTGAGAAAATAGAGAAGGATGGGAAGTATCCCGTATAACCCCTCTGACATCCCAATTGGAACCTCCAGCCATCACATTCACCTTTTTTTTCGTCCAACTTGTACCCCCCCTCCCCCCTCCTGCAAATGAACTTGATTGCTAAACACGAAGGATTTATTTGTTTATATTTGAGTGAATTTTTCTCTGTCATGTATCAACTATTTACAGATTTGATTGGAGAAAAGTTCTCTTGAAACAAATCTATCATGTTTAACGTATCAAATTATTGGTGCAGAAAAAAAAATGAAAACAAAAATGTGCGATTCGAATTGGGCGCGATTCGCTGGCTTCCTGCGTCGTACGCGTCGCGTCCCGCGCTCGCTCGCGATTCGCGCAGGCGCGTACACTTCCGTTTCGTTTCGCAACCCCTCCCCCATCCAATTCCCCTCTCATGTATAATACAACTTCCTATCACTTGAAATTCTATTATACTTCTAAAGTGACATAAATCCTTCTCCTTATTCAATCCTTCAATAAACAAATGAATAAAAGTATCAATTGACGAGAAAAAAAAAATCCTGCGCGTTCTCAATGTTTTATAGCTCCTAATGAATAATTAGGAAATGTGAATTAATTATTAGAAACGGTTTTTTTTTCTCCACATGCAGGAAATTGAAAACCCGTCGTTGACTATTACATACATGAATAATACACATTCATATATAAATACATCTATATATACAATGTGATTTGTCTTCTTACTTCAATAAATAAAAAGAGCTTTTCAAATCAAAAATAAAACTTTGTATTTTATTCATTCGCCAACCCTTCATTTTTAGTAATATCTGATATGGAATATATCAAACCAGATTTTCCTGGTCTCATAAATGTTTAAGATGACTCTCCACATGGATACAGCTGCATAAAGGTAATCAAAGTCATATTATTCTTCATTACTGATGCTACAGAAGGTCATTGAAAAAAATGAGCTAAGTCATGATGGTTATCTCTATTGTGCCACACTGCATGTATTATCATTTGAACTGAATATTTTTTATACCGTAGGGTCAGCTTTCTATGGTGATAAAAAAATTTGTCTCGCGTCCTCGTCGTATTCTTCGCTAGATATCATAGGTTCATCAATTGAT
Source organism: Meteorus sp. PSUC_FEM 10030008 (assembly GCA_018881525.1). Lineage (NCBI taxonomy): Eukaryota > Metazoa > Arthropoda > Insecta > Hymenoptera > Braconidae > Meteorus > Meteorus sp. PSUC_FEM 10030008. Next base: position 14,104 of record JABMBR010004407.1, read on the forward strand.
CCCCTTATCAGACTGACAAATCATTTTCTATAGAAAATAGTACCGTTCACAGAGATTGCGCACTCATCGGATATCTTGTTGCTCATTTGAATTTGTGATCAGTTCGCGCCGAGACGCTGAGCAGTAGAGTTTGCTCACACGTTTATATATAACTTTATTGAGACAATTTTTGCCAGAAAATGGGTGAACAATTACGGTATGTGGATATTTTTTCTTTTTTATTGAATACTTGTGAAGATATGAACATTTTCACCGGTACATTTGAGGTTAGATTCCACGTGTTTCCGATTCATTCACACGTTCCATAAATTACACATCGTGCACAAATGTGGATTAAATCTCATAATGAAACCAAAATACTGACGATCTTTACGGTTTTTCATGGTATAAATCCAGTCTTCACATTTAAAATTTACTTCTACTTCAGTTCTCGGCTGTTTTGAGGTTATGATGAACCGGACTGTTCAATTATGTGACAACTACATTCTATATTTACCATAACCTTGAGCAATGCAAGAATTGATTATAATTAAATGACGTAAACACATTATGAGATAGATTCGTTAATGTGTGAGCATACTCGTTTGCAATTATCATCAAATCACGCAATGGATATGAACGATAAATTCTTATCGCTATTTCTGATCTATCCAACTATAAGTATTAATTATGTTCATGTGAACGAATTTTTATTGCAGAGAAGGGATGATATTAGGATTGGGAAATCCATTACTTGACATATCAGCAACAGTTGACAATGATTTTTTACAAAAATATAATTTAAAAGCCAACGATGCAATTCTTGCAGACGATATCCATAAACCACTTTATGATGAATTAATTGAACAGTACAAAGCTGATTTCATTGCCGGCGGAGCTGTTCAGAATACCTTGAGAGTTGCACAAGTAAATAAATTATATAATTAGTACTATAAAAGGTATTAACACATTACCTTAAGCAGCGAGTGGAATCACATGGTTACATGAGAGATAAATGAGTCTATCGACACACATGCATACAGGAAATGATTTATGCGCAGAATTGTATACACTACTTTGTTGTCGATGGAATTTTCCACTCTCACATTCAATGTCTACTAATGATGAAATTAATTGAGTTTAATTGCTTACTAAAAAACATTTTCATTCTTCTATTTATCAAAGTGGCTGTTGGAAAAGCCCCATGTTGCTTCATTCATGGGATGTGTCGGCGAAGACAAATACTCGAAAATCCTAGAGGAGAAGGCTCGTTTGTGCGGTGTGAATGTTAAATATCAATATCATCCTACAGAACCGACCGGGACATGTGGTGTATTGATAACTGGAAAGAACAGGTCACTCTGTGCAAATCTAGCTGCGGCGAATTGTTTTTCACCGCATCATATTCAAGTACCAGAGAATCGTAGACTGTTAGAAGATGCACAATATTTCTACATATCCGTGAGAACATTGTCTATTTTCTACATGTACTTCACTCTCTCCCGTAATCGTTTCTAATTTTTTCTTATAGCTGATTTTACAATAACGACCATTATTAATTATATTTCACAGGGATTCTTCTTGACTGTGAGTCCAGACACAATACAAGAAGTAGCTAAACATGCTCATGATCACGGAAAAACATTCATGATGAATTTAAGTGCACCGTTTATATGCGAATTTTTCAAAGAACCAATGATGGCGGCATTTCCTTATATCGATATTATATTTGGTAATGAAACTGAAGCTGAAGTTTTCTCGAAAGCGAATAATCTAGGAACGATGGATAGGAAAGAGATTGCATTGAAGATGGCAGAATTACCTAAAATGAATGACAAGCGGAAACGAATTGTCATTATCACTCAAGGTGCTGATAGTGTGATTCTTGCTAGGGATAATACCATCACTGAATTTTCGGTATCGCAGTTATCAGAGGAGCAACTTGTTGATACTAACGGTGCTGGTGATGCATTCGTTGGAGGTACAAAGATTCTTCCGAATTATTCCATTCAAACCTTTGTGGGATAGACAGCACAAAATATTGATTTCTTTCATTCAATTTCTCCCTCAGGTTTTCTGGCTCAATATGCAAAGGGTTTAAGCATCGAAACTTGCATTAAGTGCGGCATTTGGGCAGCAACATTCATTGTTCAACGATCGGGATGTACTTTTGAGGGAAAGCCTGATTTTATACCATGACCACACTCAACATCGATAATTTAATGTACTTAAAATGAAAAACAACAGTACACAATGAAAAACGAATGTCTGTGTGTGTCCGATGTGAACAAGAGGAAACGATTCTATTGAAATTCCATTCTAAATAAGATTAATTCGAGAGTTATTCTTGATTCTGTTGTTACTCTCAGATTGAGATAGATATTGATATCGACGTCAACAGAAATCATATCTTGCGAACTTGTCCACTTTGTATCAATCTTGGTCATGTAACAATCGTAGTACATCAGCGATACTTTGCCGGTATGAATCACCACTCGGATACGGAAATGGCCATTATTGATCAGTGTGAAAAATGGATTTATATCTACTGTTATTTCAACTCATAAAATAAGTCGTTCAGACTTCCGGGAATATCAATATGCATGATCTGATATTCCATTCGGAGATAAATCTTTCAATTGTACAAGATCATTGGTTGTTTTGAAACTGATAATTTATCCCGCGAGTGGTAAATTGTAACAGTCGGTACATAACTTTCCATTGAAAAAAAAAACCATCAAAGTGTCACTTTTCAAATCACATCAATCATCTGTTGAAATGAATTCGGGTTCAGTTAAAAAGTGCCAGGAATTATCAGCCAGTTCAAGCATTAGAATCATCCATTTGTAATGACTAACAACCTTTCAACTGATGGTATGTCATTTAAATATGCCGCGCCATATATATTCTACTAAATCAGCGCCATCTACTTGAGATACCTGATAATTGGAGCTAAACTCTCATTCAGAATTCACTCCACCCTTCCCACCTCTTTTATCATCTCAATGGGATCAAGTTGATGTGAATTGAATAGAATATAAATCCAATTACTCAAATCTATATCCAAATTATAGGTTATGATATAGCAGCTGAAAAGAAAAAGAATACAGATGATGTTACGATTGTAGATGAAATTATTGGAGTCAGCTCGTTCATTTTGTCGAAATATGTTTTGCTGTTTAAAAATTTGGTACTGTGACAACTCCCATTCATCTCTTTTCAACGCATTCAAATCAATCACTCGTTCTATATTGTCGGGATCACGTCACTAAAATTATCCTCTCCGCCAAATGAACAACAGCAACATAACCTCAAGCTTCAATAAGTGAATAAATAAAAATCTAAACAATCAATTTTTATCTATACTACCAAAAAAATACTTTTGTATAGGGATATACATTGTTTCTCAAACTATATAGAACACTTCACGCTGCTTTTTTCAGATCATGTTATCCATGTTCTTGAATATTTCACCGCGGTACGGCGTAGCGATCGCAACCGCGTGCGCACGGTACTCACTTACTCAGCCACACGGCCATCTTTGTTAAAATATGTAACCTTTGTTGATTTGTGAAATGTGACGCCTGTGGTACGAACTCAAGTGAGGTAGATAGTACACGGTGCGTCGAAGTTTAATCGGTGAATCCGTGTTATCATATATAGATATATACATAATAACGTACGCGTACGATTTATTTGTGAGTGATTAATTTACAAATCATTTGAGTGAGTGTTGTTGGCCTGCAGGCTCCTGTGGATTAACACATGCTCACCTGAAAGGTAATTATTAAGAAATAATGTTTCATATTATCATGGTGTTTGTGTTCTTGCCGTCTCGATTGTAGTGAAACATTGCAGAGGCCATGGAGATGAGAAACAGAATTCGTAGCAATGATGCTCTGCGCGTACACACAGGATGAAAAAAAATGTTAAACGAGCGGGTGCGCACCGATATTGTAAAAGGTGGCCTGTTCTCCTCGCGTCTTTGCTTTCTTTCCGACGCATACGGAATACGTGTATACTACTGCTCAACATCGTATACATATTGTATATACACTCAACATACACATACATATTCATCTACACCGTTTAATAAAACGGAAAATTTTTAAATTTCATTTGTAATCGGCCATTTTGTGGATTTTTTTCTTACCATTTCTACAATGGTTGGTGGTCATAATGTCGCTGTACTGTGAGAGCTCCGTGTGTTAACAAGAAATGAGGCGGCAAATTGGCGCCCAAAATGTATCAACGATAAAAAAAATGTGTGTATGCCATATATACACACACGTATCCCGAATGTGTCTGGCCCAAGATGGCCGTCGCGGGCTCTGTTAAGTTGAGGAGGACAGAGAAAGAGTGAGTGAGCGAGAGAGAGAGAGAGGAAGAGAGAGAGTGAGTGAGAATTCTCTTTATACCAGATGCCTTCCAATCGCAATTACGCGACTCCGATTGAGCGCTGACCGTTGCCATCGAGTGCGCACCCATATCCCGCATATTCACCATATATATGTTATTTTTTACATATATAAAGTTGAAAATTATTGATGTATTCCATGGGTGTATACATGGAAACGTTTTGATGAACCATCGAGCGACGGCACGGTTGACGTGTATACTCTATTGAAATATATATGCGTGTATGAATACATGTAACCGTACATTCGCCACGTAATCAGTGACAATGTCAATTGATAAATCATTAACTAATTTGTTTGATGAATCATTATTTTAGTTGGAAATAACAGAGTATAGTTTTCATTCTCAACATTCTATCATGACATCGTACGCTTGATGTGCATTTACCGGTTTCTATCCGTCAGATGAGTGAAAAAAAAACTCGTTTGCCCATTTTGTCAATATTCTCACACAGTATTTATTTTACATTGAAAAATGGGAAAGGGGGGGGGGGAGAAAAAATTGTGGAAAATCTATATTTCATGTGTCTACATGACGAGTGATGTGTCGGTGGTATTTCACTGCTGTCTAGATTGTCCGTTTTGGTACTAATTGAATTAATATTCCGTTGTTTCTATTATAATATCTCGTCGTTATTTTTTCATTTCCTTTTTTTTTTTCCAAGTTGTGTATTATATACCACAGTATAAGACGCAAAAGATAAGAAAATGACGAGAGGTTTCCGACGGGCGGCGGCGGCGCTCGTGCGTGGCCGAGGCAGCTGCCGTTTCGGATGGCCAGTGAGCAAGAGCACCAAGAAACGAAATATATGGAGTAGAGTGAGCAAACATATATGAAGAAGAGGGGCTGTATGTTGAAGGCGCGCGCGAGAGCACACCCGGCCTGAGCTGAGACATCGAAAAAGATGGACAGATTGATATTGAATACATAAAAATAAAAGAATACAAAGGATAATAATAAAATAAAAGTCGAAGGAGAAACGAGAATTGATAGGCAAAGTATCAATATGTGTTTATATATTATACGGATTGGCGTGTGTTTGTGTGGGATAAACATGTCTGTTTGTCATTTATAAGTGCCTACGGACGCAACACCTCCAGCATAAATAAAACGATGTGTAGAAAATATATTTTACACTGGTATTTTATTCTGTCTAATGAGATCAACCGCTGAGAGAAATTTGTGAAGTGGTGATTGAACTAGAGCGAGATGAAAAGGTAGAGCGTCAAGAGAAAGAGACCAAATGAAAGGTTATTATTATTCCAACACTAAATGTGATTGGGTTGAGTCGTTATTTTGTCTTACCTGAAGATCATGCGGTTCATAAAAAGACATAATTGGATATGATATATGAAATGTAGAATGGGAATTCCTTTTGTTTGCTTGTGTTTAAGAGTAGTTTGGCTTATGAGGCCTAGGTCAAGGCTTCTTCCACATGGCTGGGGCATTTTATCTCATTCAAGAGTTTCTCTATATGTCATTAGCAAGAAACTCTGTCAATATATTGAATAATGAAAAAGAAAAAAAAAGAACATGGAGGAAAAAATTAATAATCATTCATTTTGCAATTGTTGTATGTTTATTCACTTTGAAAAACAATTATATATGATAATGACAATGATTGGATTGAGGATGTGGTAAATTAATATTGAATTATCTTGAGGGGGAAAAATTCATATTTATGTATGTATGCATCTATATCTTGATGATTCGTAATGCAGAGTTGTGTTGAACGATGCGCACACACGCCGCATACCACTCAAACGTAGTATATTCCTCTATATCTATTTATAACTGTTGACTAATGATGTCTGATGTGCCTCAACCTCGCGTGAAACATTTGTCGTGTCTCTTTTTCTCCACGTTCATTTCAATCACTAAAATTCCTTGATAGAAAAGTCACATAGAAACAATACATTGAAGCAAGAATTTTCGTACAATACACGATTGAATCAGGAAAAATATTAAAGATAGATTGTTTTTTATTTTAGGGGTTGAACTTGACATGTAAATTTTTATGCTGAATTTTTTTTCTGTCTCCGAAGAGTCGTTACTATACCTACCGGATGTGTGAACGTACTATATATATTTTTAAGTGTGAGAATAATACCGATAGAGGAAGTGAATAGAGAAGAATGGATTGGCTTGAGGCAAGTTTTACTTTTTCATTTCTTTTTCTTTTTTTCATTCAGTATTTTTTTTCTTTCTTCCATTTTTCATTATTTTTCTTTTGAAGTCTGAGAGTGCCCGTGAGTTATTTATCATTGACTACCGGTTGAACGAGCTCTTCAGGCCTAGGTCAAGCCTTCCGGCATCTCTTCATGTCTTCAATACATTCCCATTTATATATCTGTATATTTTTTTTTTTTTTTTTTTTTTTTTTCGAGAAGTCTTTTATCCTTTCTCTTATCTCGTTTTGATGTCAGTCTAATTGTCGTGTTCAACAACAAACCAATTTGAAATGGATGCGATTGTTGTAAATAATTTATGGTTGTTGAATTCAATCAATTTGAAATGTTAATGTTGAATTTTGATGAGTGAAGTGTGATAATTAATTCACTACCAATATGATAATAACGATCGGGTTATACATTTTTTCATTCACGTTTTTCTTTAATGTTTTGAACACACAATAAATTGGAATTATTTTCTACATGTAATTGATATAATTCAAATGGGTTCAAGAGAGAAAGTTGTGCCTGCAGGGTAAATTGTTGATATATAAATCGTTAACGAGAGGAATTTGAAGAATACGTTTACAGTTTTTTTTTTTACATCATACAAATTATTTTTCTCTTACACAATAAATATCTCTTGTGAAATTTCTTGGGATATTTGTTCTATTTATAAAACATATGTTTGTAAAATGTCAATTGTTAGACGATGTCATGAGAGTTAAATTGCGCTATTGTATATAGATAAATAATGTGAAGGGGGTTTGTATTATGGGTATTATAATAAGGAGGGGCGAAGAGCAATAGAATAATTCAGTCAGATTCATATTGAACAGCGAACAAGAAAGCTTTTATCGTCGTCACGGAGTTTGCATTGTGTACTCACTACCGCAAAATCGACAAATGTCAAGCATTAATGAACTCTTCTTCCTCTTGTTTTCCCCTCACTGTATAATACCATCACATTTCTATTTACTTTTGATATTTACTGTGAGAGTGCTCAAGCCAATTATTCGCATCATGATCAGACGAATGAAAATTTTTATAATTCGTCAATCAAATACGTGACAACAATTATTTGAAGTTATAAAACATTTTTATTGATTTATCTATTTTTGTTTGTTGCAGATTCAGGTTGGATTCTATGTTAAAGGTGAAAAGCAAATGGAAGGGAAATTCTTTACGAGCATAATGTGAATGTCCGCAGAGTACGCTCTCGTTATACCGAGAGGGTAAATGAAAAAACGAATATCGGACGAATAAAACACGTGTTAAGCACCATAAATTTGCACAATTACACACACACTGTGTAATTCAAGATGGGGGAGTCCGAGTCCGCTGACACATGGTCGGCGTGGTTTCTCGATGCGATACGTAAAATTCGCAGTCAGAAACAACGGCCGAGTGTCGAGCGGATTTGTCATGCAATTAGACAACATCATAATTATCATGAAGAGGAAATTGGTGAACATCTTGAGGTCGCCGTTAAGCGTGGCGATGTACTCAAGATATTTAATAAAGGTCAATCGTCGTACAAAGATCCAGGTGGTTTACAATCACGACCGCTTAAGGTGACAAAAACAACAGATCTGAGTAAAGTATTGGGGAAAGCTGTGCGTGAACTTGGTGAACGTGATGGTTCAACGTTAAAAAATATTGAAAAATATGTTAGACAAAGTCATACTGTGGAAGAGGAAAGTGATGGTGATTTACGTACGGCCTTGAGAATATCAGCCAAAAGAGCAGTTGATAGAGGTTTGGTTATTCAAGATGGTAGATTATTTCGACAACCTGATCGACCACCAGCAAAAAAGGTCGAGAAAGTCGAAAATAATTCGGATAATAATTTTACTAAGGTATGTATTTCAACTAATTGAATCGTGACATAATAATTAACTGTGGTTATAAATACTGAATCGATCAATGCCGAGCGTTTGTGACGCTATCACACATGAAGGTGCAATTGGGTAAAATGGAAAGAGAATTATATTCAGTTATATATATGTTGAAGAGCTAACAACCACCACCACTACCATCACCAGACGCGTTTTTGTATTCAGGTCTTTTATTGATCGTCACACGTGACTTTATTTATTTTTTTTTCTCCTCTTCCACTGTCGTTTTTTATTCTATCACATTTCGGAGCCCTTGGTCTATGGAGTATATTTTTCCCAGCCCTTCAGGCCCCTCTGGCTACCAAAAGGGAAGGAAAAAATATATAAAATCTAAAATATAACTCGATCAACTTGTCTTCTTCCCTTTTTCGTTTACCCATATGTTTTGTGTTAAATCACATATTTTTTGGAGGGTAGATTTATCTATTGTCTCTTTCTCAAATTCAGCCCCTTCATTGGTGGCTGAGTGAACACATTTAGGGTCAATAAATGCTGACCCGAATAGTACCACAATGTAGATAGAATACGAGTGGGTATATCAAGCTGAAAGAGCGCAAGCTCTGTAACGTTGCGCACACACCGCCAATGAAGTCAACACATCTCGACACGCGTGATAATGTCGATTCCCGATTGGCGAGAGGAACATTTCATTCGTTTGTCGTCGTTATTGTGAGGTGTAATGGCCGAGTCTTGCCGACAATATTTAAATGTGTGCGTCATTGCGTCTGTGTAGATTCTGTTAGCTGTGTCGGATATTTTTTCGCGTCGACGCAATCATTTTCTGCTACATACTCTGGCACAGATTCACATCTGCTAAAATTCTCCCGCGCTTTTTCACTGTGTTCATTCACTACTCCAATGGTCTGTTAACGTGACTTATCTTTCTTCAATTGATTTATCACTGCTTTATATCATCGTGATTATTTGATAATATCATGAAGTTAAAGACTATCAAATTGAAATGGCAATGAACGGACTGATTGTTTATTAACTGGTCTATAACTTGATATGATGAGAATCAACGATTGAATAACTTGAAGGAGATGAATCCAGGAATATCCCATTCACACATTTGATCCTAACACAATTCAATTCTTAAACGTAAATGATTATTGGTCGACATGAATATCACTTCGAAGTTAGACTAATTTATTCTCAGCTGATGAGATAGAATTAATGATAATGCCATTCATTTTCGCATTTTAAAATTGAAATATCTCGCGGTATATGTGAACATTGGATTATAGTTGTTGCGTCAATCTTGTAGCTGTCTATAAAAGTTCCAGTCTTCATATCATGATCATGATACTTCCCTCATTTGGTCATAATATTTTCTCTTACATTTTGCCAACTGAAAATTATTTCTACATTGTATCCATCGTTCACTCTACACACAGTGAATTCTTACTCAGTTTTATGTCTCGAAAACTATTCAGATCGACATCAATCTTTAATTGTCAATAAATCACAATTTATTCCGAGTTTCATAACTCTGACACAACACTTCATTTATCAAAGTAAATGTCGAATCAATTGGTTGATTAAAATTTTCAATCTAATTCTCTTATTGACATCTCTAGTCAACACTTTTTACATTCCTGTCATTTTTTTCTTCCATTCTGTTTAGATAAACAATTGCAACGCAAATTTCCTTTCGCTCATAATTATGTCGTCATCTCGATAATATTGCAAAAAAATCGAGACAAAAAACGCATTGATTTTCAAGAAATATTCCATTTTTTTTTTCTCTCTCCTTTATTCATCTCGTACTGACACAAGAGCTGATACCACTCATTATCAACTCATTATACAATATAAAATATTTTTCATTTCATAACCAATAATTAATCGTCATTAAACTTCTGTAGAATAATTTATTGATTTTTTTTTTTTTTCACCTCACCTCTTAATTTTTTTCTCTCGTTTAAACCCATTTAATTTCATTCATAATTCCCTTTGATTTTTCAGAATAATATTCCTTTTGCATACATAATAATCTCTTCATCAAAAGAATTAGGCCAAGTACACGTTTACTTTAGCGTCCTCTTTTGTATGTGTCCAGTGACCTCGAACCGATCCACGAAGCGCAGGAATACACATACGTGTGTTTTATCCGGTGTGCGGCGACAAAGGGGAAATTGGGAGAGGAATATGCGAGGTTGCCATGTTATATTTGTGAACGGCGTCATCATTACACGCAATGTGCAAAGAGAATATGAAACAGTATATGTATTACATATATATGTATATATATATTTATATGCTTTCATGTACCGGGTACGGACGCGAGCAGTTTGCAAAGATGGAAGGGAGAGAGCAAAATTAACGTGACGATTGAACGAGTCAAAGTATTCTATCGCGCAACAGGTCGTTGGTCCGCGCGCGCTTTCATTCGGTCACGTGGCTTTATATAAAACTACTCTTTGCTATAGACTGTTGACAAGCAGAGATCAGCAAAACGTTTAAGATGCTGGATGATCACACTGGTTGTACCTACTTCCACCTCCATAACAATTCGTGCTTGATTGACTCATTTGTCGTTTTATTTAATGGATAAAGGTGTTAATTACACTGTCAATAATATTAATTTATTTATTCATTCATTTTGTATTCTATTTGTACGGATTTTATTCATTTTTAATGAAACAATGAAACAATAATGTTTCTTATCTGTTTTAGCATTGAGACATTACAATAAACTTTGTGTGTTTATTATTGTGCGTAGTATTATCTCATGAATTGCGCAAGAGTCTGATAACAATTTTTTTTTATTTGTTCACACGCGTATGTCATCGATTTATCAGTATACAATCGGTGCTATTACAACAGCAATGATATGATGATTCACATAATGAAGTCGGTTTTGCAGGTTGATTGTATATTCGTCTCACCCTTATCTTTCGTTTTGTGTAACATTAAAGAATCACAAAAATAAAACAAGAAGAGTTGATATATATA
>JABMBR010004408.1:0-25524 GCA_018881525.1 Meteorus sp. PSUC_FEM 10030008
AAGCGGGAGACCTCACGGGCAGCGATCTGGCTTCACTGGATTGATGTAATGTTAGTGCTGGACACTACCATTGAACTTTAGATAGCTAACTGATATTCACCCAGCTTTTTGTCATCCTTATCCCGATATTGTTGAAAAAATTTCTTCATTGTTATTCATTGATTTCGTTCTGCTTTACCAACAAATTTTTCCGGCAAAACCAACCTGACCCACTCTTAAGTGTCTGACAAAAGTTTTGGTTCGTCATAAGTGTCTGACATTTATGACACGAGTTTAAAATGATATTCTACAATATATATATCGAAGTCAGTGATTTGGATCTGAGTTGAATAATTCTGGTTTTTAGTCAACTTTCTCACCTTGTACCTGCTCAGGTGTTCGAGGTTGAGCTCCACGAACAAACAGGTAATTAAAGCGTATGAGGAACTACTATCAATTTGAAGTTCCATCCTCCCAGCGATCAGATGAGTCAGAACGCTGTGGAATCTTGGGCTATATGTCCCGAGCCCCATCTGATGGAGATCCAATGATACCTGCTGCGTTCCAACATGCACCATATCATGAAGTCATAACGCAGTAACAACCATGCGAAAATTTATTTCTGGGGATAATTATTGAAATGTGGCGGAAAATGATTGGCTGGTTCATCTAGTTGATTGAGCATATCAGAAGGAATTCATATACAATCAATTGTATGAGCCGTCAATATAAATTCCATATATGAACGGGAACAGTTTCACGATGAAGAAATGCTTGAAGTCTGTTTTGACCTTCACAAAAAAATACGAAATGCCAGCAAAAACAATTTCACTGTAAAGTGGTGCGCCAAGTCCACGTTCATGAAACATATTTCAATAAAAAATTTTCTTCACGAAAAGATATGGAATCATCAGTGAGAAAAAGGAATGTATGTATGTTTTTTCGCAAAAAGATGTGAAATTGGAAAAAAAACACCAAGTTATCAGTATAATTTTGGAAAAACATGTGAAGGATTTTGTTCAAAGTTGAGCAAATTGCAAGAAAAAATTCATGAACGGACTTGGTGTCCGTTTCTCACAACACGTTACCACGTAGTGGACATACTAGCCGAACGTACTGAAACGGCATTCAGTTTCAAACGTAACTATAGACAATTTTTCTAGCCTACGTACAATCCACCTTGTGTACTGCGTAGTGCAGCGCAGTCTGTAACCCCATTACATGCAAATTCCAGTACAAATTCTCAGAAACTCCTATCTCAATAAATTATTTACATTCATAAATTATTCGTATATTTATAATATTCAAAAAGATAGAAATATAAATATGAAAAATTTTTCATTTCATATTGTCCATCCTTATTCACAATATACAGCATGGAGTGTAGAGTGACACCCGCTGTTCTATGCAGCTTGTATGGTACATACGACATAACAACCCAGCTGACTACAGTGTTGCCGCATTTTCCTATACACTCGTTGATTTATCGAGCTGAAGCCTGGTTTTTGGTCAGTTTATAATTTTTTCCTCACAAACGGTTCAGTGAATTTCGATAAACCAATGCAAAATGTATTCTATACAGTTTCAGTTGCATATTATAAATGGTCAGAATATTTGGTAGCGTTTATTCTGGTAATAAAGAATAATTTGAACTGCCCAGTGTACGAATCTCCATAAGATTACATGTAATTTCACGTTATTTTCGACTTCCAATAACTTTTCAACAACTCAGCAGATCGATTTGAAATTCTCAGAGAAACTTCAACATTGGAATAGGAACATACCATAAAATTATCATCCGTTTCGTAGTATTTTGGATTTAGCACCAGAACATCCTTGATGTGGCTTACGGGTAGAGCGATTTAGTAGAAATCGTCACGTAACAAAACGCAGTCTTCTGTGTGTGTATGCCTGCGTGCTGTGGTGGTAGATCGTGAGTATGATTTACCTCACCACGCGGCCATACCAATGGCAAATAGCCCATGCGGGGACCGACTCGAGTTATCCTTCGTTGGTTTGGCCGCGTGGTGGGGAAAATCACACTCACGATTTTCCATCACTATGTGCGTGTTCGAACCTACTTTCAGCAAGTGAGCACACGGCAGGCGACTTCCTCTTTCTTTCTATCTCTTTCTATCTCTCTTCCATTGAGTGCCTGTCTCTTCTCATCGTATAACTTTAAACAGGCTTGCACAGACACGTGGAAACTTTGTGAGAATGCATTTTTTTTCGATGATCTTGTATTAAATTATACGTCAATATTGTTTTATTGTTGCAATGAAGTTTTGGAGAATGGAAACTACAGCAAATTTGCGTACTACAGATTCAGAAAAGTAAGTTGATAAAATTGGACAACTCGATACAAGTGCTCGATCACTACGTTCGTTTATTGTGCATGTGATTTGAGTGTTCACTATTTATTTTACTAATCAATTTATAAAGAGAAAATAGTGGAACTATGCGTTCAGAGTCCAATAGAGTATGGAGAGCGCAAACGTCAAACCAAAAACGAATGCTCTTCGCCAACAACAATATATTGTAGTTAGAGTTGGGCTGGAGTTTTGTGGCTAAACAAATATTGGTCGTAAGAAAAGAAGAAAAGCTGCTCAATTGGCTGTACAAAGTGAAGTTAGTAATTTTGCTGTGCCTATTGCACTCCGGTCTGGGAGCATTCCATTAACATCAGATAGAAAAATTATTACTGTTGGAAACCATTTCCCTTTCATTGCAGCTTGCGCTTCGACTATACATAAATCACAGAGTGGAACTTTTAGTACAACTGTTTACGAGTATATTGAGATACACTCGCAAGAACTTGTTTACGTTGCGTTATATTGTGTTACAAATATCAAAAATTTGTATTTTGTAATACCTGAAGATGATTCAATGAAATTGAAGTTTCATTATAATTAAAAGCAAGCAAAATCAACGAAGAATTTGCTTCAAGAATTTCGAAGATTATCTCTGAACACATTGCGCACCAGAACGCAAATGATCTTGGATATGATTTGTGAAAAAAGAGGTGTGTCATTATTAACTTTGAACTACCAAAGTTTAAGAAATCATTTATCCGATTTCAACGATCGAGTTACTGAAAATGCTAATCTTCAATAACTTTCTGAAACATGGATAGGAAATGAAGGAGAAATTATTGGAAATAGATTTCATTTCAGATTACATTCGGAGTTGGAGAAAAAACGTGAAGAAGTCCGTTCCTGACGGGGGTTTCCCGATCGCACAAGTTTTCTTTTTCCTCTACAACACCACGTGCTTCGTGTCCCTCTGAAGAGGGCCACCCTGTATGAACCCATGTTGTCACAATAGGACATAATTGAAATTGATCAAGTTTTATATGCAGCCAATCCATCTTCTGATCTCAGTAAATATCTAAACTGAATCGGTGTTTCCACCACCACACTCTCAACATTAGTCTCATACTCATTCCAATCTTATTTGTGCAATTCAATTCCATTATTATTCGATAACTCATTCAATGAATCTCCCTTTCCAGAAATCGTGTATATCGACCACCATGGAGTTACACTGCTCTGTTTGACGTAGAAGCCATACGGGTAAGTGCAAATTGTTGTTCTCATCGCAATACGACCCGAACTAGGTGTTTTTCGTGATATCAGGGCAGTACATGAGGCTAGCTCATCGATGAATTCCAGTTTAAATTTTCCGTTGGATTATCGACGAATCGGATTCCCATGGTGTCCAGTTTTTTTTCCCTTACGATCAACAAACATATCCAAAAAATGTGAAAAATTATGTTCAAACACAGGAAACTAACCCACTTCGACGTCTCGACACATCCGTTTCCATCCACTATCCAGTCAAAAAACGCTGAACTTTTTCCAAAGATGAGCTCAACGCATCCAAAAAAAATGGGTTCATGTACTTACGTACGTGCGTGAGAAGTAATACTTCTTCGGTATTATCCAAAAATAGATTTCAATTGCAACGAAATAATTTATCACAATAAAATAATGAGAGGACTGATAAATGATAGTCGACACAGTCGATAAAGTTGAGTTTGAATTTGGAAAATCAAATAAATGAATTATTATTCTCTTAGATTAAGTGTAACATAAGTTCTCTCATTATCCCAATGTTTTTTTTCAATAATGTCTACTGCCAAAGCATCGTCCAACAAATCGAAACTGCAGTTACCAGTGGCTCATGATAACTTAAATATGATATGAAAAGTTTTATGTGAACAACGCTGAGATATCGTGTAAATACGGCATCGATGGTTGTGTCATGCCGTGTTGTCGGAATCAGAGGATTATTATTCATGACGTGATTCAAGTGATTTTGTAGGAAATTAGTTAGTGGACGAGCACCTTCACAGGTAAACTTTCCGTCGAAGTCCCCACTCAAAATTACCGGTAACTTCTCTTCTTCTTTTCCAAGATATTCTTCACCAGCTGTTGCATACGGCCATAACATTCTTTCCAAGAAATGAATGATGTCGTCCATTTTTTGATTTGGAGTAATGTAAATTACCATAAAAACAACATTGTTTCTATCTCCCATTCTGCATTCAGCTGTACAAAACTCACCGATGGATGTCACTGTTAAAGTCCCCAATTCCGCCTATCTGACAGTCATATCGATATTCGGAGTAATGATATTAGTAGTGTCGTGTGAATTCTGATAAATGGCAACTCTCTTATCTGGAACGTTTGATCGCTCATATTATATTATGCGATTGGAATTCGGTATGCTAATCGACTCCTCATTGGCTGACCGTGTTTCATACAAAAGTAAAACATTCGATATTTGCATAATAGGATCAATGAGACCAATGGAATGAGCACGGAGACTTTGACAGTTGAAAGTATGTATCGTCAACCCTCTCCTCTGATTAATAAAATCTAAAAAATCATTGGTGATAGTTTGTAAGCGATTAAGCGACAGTCTACGGAGTTCTTCTTGAAGACTATTAATAGCTGTGGATACTCTTCGGCCATAATAGAAAGTTTAATCATTGTCTTTTGTGGTAATGTACAAGCCTCGAAGACTAGTCACCCGCGTCGATGCAACATACATTAATGACGATTGATGTTCATTATCCGTAACGCTGCACTCCCCAATCGCCGTTCTAAAGACGAGAGAGTACAGATTACTTTGGTGGTAGGGGAACGATTCTCCGCGAATCGGTAGGGATGCCACCCAGACTGTGGTTGAAACTCGAATTGTACTCGAAGGTCTGGGACTTTGAGTACCAACCTCTGAAATTAACGAAGATAATTAGCGGGGAATACGATGGACATAATTACTATATGGCGTTGGGTTTGAATAGAACAATATTTATTCAATACCGAAATAGTTCAAGAAAGTTAACATAACAAGATATAAAAAGGAATGAATTAATAATCAAAATAATAATGTTCAATCGGGGAATTCCGCCTCCCAATATAACTAATAAATACTATCCATAGACGTTCTAATAATCTATCAATAACGTTGACGCGCTCTGAACGCGCGTATTGCCGCTGACGTCACACTAAATGGTTTAAACGGGGGGGGGGGGGGGGGAACGACCAATTGTCCACGCGGGTTACTTGGATAGGTATACGACCTATCCAATTGCACTTCCAATAATTCCAATGACTATTTCAAATACGAATATAAAATACCAAACGTGAGATATTTTCCACCACGTGTAATAATTCTAATACTCTAATGGCGTCGTACACCGCGCGAACGCGGCGCTTGTAATTGTGAAAAAACGAGAAAAATGGCTGCGGCGTGCCGACGGCGAGCAACTCACGAATCTCCACTTATACAATCTGATGCTCCGTGTAGGGGTCCTGGCACCGTCCGCTCACGTCCGCCCACTGTTGTTGCAAGGCCGGGATAGTTGTGTTGTCTCCGCAATACTCTGAAGCAACCACGAACATCGCCGAATAACGATCCGGAATAATGGCCGGGTGATACACCAATAAGTTCACAATCCACGTTGTAACCGAATCACTACGTCGATACCAAATCCTGTTCAAGTCCGCTACCTTGTCACCAGTATTCCAATCGCAAACTGATATTCCATTCAACGATAATCGTATTTCACTCGTCGTTTCAAATCGTCACTAACACAATCGTCTTATTTCGAATAATTCATAGCACGTGTTCACGTATCACTTCTCACGGCACGTGCTTACGTTGTCACTATCTATCTCCGAGTGTCCAAGAAGGCCGAAATATTCTCGCCGATTTGCTCATTGACTTCCGCATTAATAATATCAATCGTCTAAGGATCGACGTATTGATCGGCGCGCGCCGTCGCCGCTGCGCCGATTTGGGTAACGGTTGAGGGATCTAGGTCCACAGATGGGGACAGGGTATCAAAAATCTATCATTATGGGTCAAGCGGCAATACGCGTGCTTACCCACTTGGCTGTTCCGAGCGTGAACGCTGTCACCTCGTCACATATCATACTCATCAACAATTTCAGGGTATATAATTCCTTGAGATTTATGAATTGTAGTTGCGCAAGCGCAAACTGAAGGTGGGTGCGATCGTTCAACATTCATTGTTTTGCTGTTATCGAGTGGAATAGTTGCAGATCTTCTTCCTATCGGTACAACAGTTATACTAATTTGATGAGGAGCTAAATGTCGAGCGACTTTTCTTCTTATTTTTTGGCCAATTTTTGGTGTGTCGGGGAAATCAAGTCATACAACATTCACACCTCCTTCATTATTCAATTCAAGGTAGACTAATTTCCCAATAGCTCCATTTGCTAAGCCATCCGATACATCGATGTTTGTTGTAACCATATAAAAGACATTCGGCAAAAATACAGTTTCATAAGGCAACTCTCCAATATCAATGTGCGAAATTTTCTACAGTTTTTGACGTACAAAAGATGTTTCTTCTGCTGAAGTGCACCTAACAAACACGTCTATAGTTGAAATAGCTTTATTTTAAGCAGCACTTAAAATTTGGTCATCATATCTCGTGACAGTCTCGTTTGTATTGAATAATGTGATCCCATGTGGACATTCTACTTCGGCCTCTTGGATTGTTACAAATCGCGATTCCAATAGAATAAGTTCGTGATCGTCGAGTTACTGACCATTACCAATTTCTGTCAATATTGAAGAAAACTCTTGGTTCGCCTGCCGCATAACTTGATGTAATGCATAGAATTTGAATCCACGCCATAAAATAGGTCCAACAATTTTCTGCTTCTGCTGTTTGTAAATTCTGCTTGAATCTGCTTCAATCGAGAGTCAATCTGGAGAAGTAATTCAGCACCAATCATACTTATTTCATCAATGATTAACACTTTTACGTATTTCAATAGTGCTCCATATCGATGTGCCACTTCAGGGCCTAGTGGAATTAATCTCGACAAAGATATCTCTCGGGCAGTGTGTACGGTAGTTCCATCAGTGGCAATAGCAGCTTTGCCTGTTGATGCACAGGCGATGTACGAGTTATAGTTTCCATCATTCTCGTTATATCGATTATAAATTTCCATGATAAGTTGCATAACGAAAGTTTTACCGCATCCAGCTGGACCCGTAAAAAATATTTGAAATGGACTACGGTTCAGAGTTAATAGATTCGAAATGACACGTAGCAAAAGCTCTCTTTGTTTATTATGTGCCATTCTAATCAATTCATAAAACTCTATATTTGGCATCAGATTGTCTCGTTTTTCAGCGATAGGTCCAAGCTTATCAAGTACAGCTAGACGAAGATCACTATTAATATCGGAAAGAGGAGTGTTACATAAATTGTGGAATGGATTTGGTTCAGATGCGATGTTAGCAACATCTTGTACTCCAGTTGCATCACTGGAATCATCTTCTCAGCATGAATTCCGAGAGATTTCAATTACTATCTGGATACCCAAATCGAATGCAAATTCTTTTTCCGATTATTCAAAATTTCACTTTCATTTCTATTATATTTATCGACTAGCAGGGACCCTGCGGACCCTGTTCCGCCCGGAGATTGATACAGTAGGACTTCGATCTTTTCTCAGACGACCATCTTTTCGAGTGTCGAGGGTCTACTGCATAGATGAACTCTCGATTCCCTCTTTTATCTCTTCAATACTCATGTACTGCAATGATTATTTCATATTCGTGCATCAATACATGCGCTTTCCTCACAATTTGTGCTCCACTATCTTTTACTACGCTTGCTGTTCTTCTCTCCATTTTTCCCAGTACGCCCAGATGTGAAAGGAGAAATTGAGGTTCAACTGCAAGCATTGAGTTTAGTTATAAGCTGAGTCATATTAACTTATTACATTTTCAGATATACTGAATAGAGTTGAGTAAAGGTGACAGAAGAGTAATTCACGTGGAAGCAAAGCATCTGCTATATCGAGAGCAACGCAAACGACTCGCGTATCATTGCTGCACTACTCCCTCTTCATCTATTCACCAACTGTGTTAGACTTGTGTTGAATATCTTATTTTCTAAGCACCATTTCATGCATGATTTTTCTCGTTCTATTGCAAGGCGCGAATATGCGCCAAGCGCATGTATTCCTCACACGTGAGCATGTTTCGTATAATTGAGCATCAGAGGGAATTCCTATATTCAGTTCATGAACATTGAAAAATTTGAGACGAATCGTATTGTAAAATTGTTCAAATTGGTATGATATATCGCTTGAGTTTAGTTGGGATGTTCTGGGGTGCAATCTTTTCAATTCCCAAGTTATTTTTCGTGTATCGTCATGTGGATAAGATTGCTCATGAATTTTTTTACCCACAAACGTGTTTCGCTACATGTTTCTAATTAATCCATTATGTTGTTGACTGAGCAACCATTTGTTGTAAATTGTGAAATAGTTGGGTGTTCCATCTTTGTTGGTTGCGAAGTCGAAAGATTTGATGAAATGTCGTGGACTGGCGATTCAATCCGAAATCAATAAACTGAAATCAAATACGTCCCTGTTCTATGCTGGTCGGATTTAAATGATCAAGATCTGAAATAATAGCCCTCGATCAACTGAGTGTTTTTAGATAGATACGGACTTCATACATTAATCAGAATCTGAGACATGAGAATCGACAATTTATGAATGGAAATGCCCCGTTAGAAATGTACATACTTGAGTAAAGTTAGAGTTCAGTGGATCCTAATGCTTGATGAGGTATCTGTATAGAAACGCCTACCTTTCAAACAAATATAACGAAAATCGGTAGAATAGAACGCTCGGACATACTCACTTAATTTTTTCCACTCCCTTTAATGCATAAATAATTCAAATCCGAATCAAAGTATAGGGGTTAATTGTAGAAGGGTGGAATTTTGGGGTTATATGCATCATTCAATGCTAAGTCATAAAAACTATGAAACAAAAGATTTCGTTTAAAAAATGGAGGGAAAAAAATTTGAGGGTAGATCACCTTTAACATTCAGGGGGATGAAAAATGGATAATAACCGATTCTTAGAGATATTGAATATTTATAAGAAATTCAATTGAAATCGGTTGAGCCGTTTCGGAGGAGTACGGTAACAAAGAACTGTGACATGAGAACTTCATATTTCAGATATATATTTTAGATTTGCGATAAGCTCAGAGAAATTTCAATTGGAATAGCGTGAAAAACATTTATAAAAAAGACGATAATTGATCACTTACCGACTGGGAATGAAAAATGATTGAATTACTAAAATGACTATTAAAAAATAGAGATTGGTGATGAAAAGGTAAAAGTGCAGGGTTGTATGTATTTTTTAATACTAAATTAGAAAAAAATAAAACCAAAGATTTTGTCCAAAAATTGAGAAAAAATTTAAGGGTGGACAATAGGGTGATTTATTTCCGCAAAAAAATTTTTTCTCCTCGATGTTCGAGCAAAATATTAATCTGCATATAGAAACAAGAATTCCCATTAAGTTTGAGCTCTTAATATTAATTACAAGTACTTCCAATTTACATTTGAAGGTTTACCATATAACTTGCATAGGGAAAACGTTTTTTATTTTTCAAATTTCTAATACTCAGCCACTTTTGACAATATTGTGAATCGGTTCGATGAACCTTGTGGGGAATTTTACGCTCATCAAAATTGATGTCTTGTTTTTTTCCCGTAACTTGCACTGGTTCGCCAGTAGGAGTCATCGAAATACAGATTCCTGAATTATTCATTTTCTTCTCAATTTTTTCGAGCAAACTGCACAATGTGGGGAGAAAATAATGTCGAACCGGCGAAAAATAGCGCTCTGAGCAATATTTAATGTGTACAGCTATTCAAATACTTCAAAACGTATGAATTAATACATACTTCTCAATCATTCGAATTCAACTTTCTTTCTAATCACTGACATATTTCCCGACAATGATAAAATTTCTAGACTTACTTTAATTTTTGACCCATAATGAATATTGAAACAAACTCAATTCATGCAAAAACAACAGACATGAAATTGTTATTCAGATCTCGCAACTTTTCAACATTTCCATAGTATAGCAACTTTAGCATCGAAAAATGCTTTAGTACGACGACCCATTGCAAGTTACATAGGAAAAAAAAGAAATCAATTTTGAAGAGCGTGGAATTCCTCACAAGGTCCATCAAACCGATTCACAATATTGTGAAAAGTGTCTGAGTATTAGAAATTTGAAAAAAAAACTTTTTTTCCTATGCAATTCATATGGGAAAACTTCAAATCCGAATTGGAAGTACTTATGATTGATATTAAGAACTCAAACTTGACGAAAATATTTCTTTCTATATGCAGATTAATATTTTGCTTGAGCACCGAGAAAAAAAAATTTTTCGCAGAAATGAATCACCCTAGTGGACAACCCTTGTCACTTAGGGGTGTGAAAAATAGATGTTACCCGATTCTCATACCTACTGAATATGCTCACAGAATTTCATGAGAATCGGTCAAGCCGTTTCGGAGGAGTACGGTAACTAACATCGTGACATGGAAATTTCATATCTATTGCAACGTAGAACGGGGAGTGCTCACCGTTGAAATCTTGACCCGACGAATAGTCCCTTTCCTGTGAAAGAAATTATTACTACGATAACCAATTATCAAATGATTATGTGTTCTCGCGGAGTCGCGAGAATGTCGGGCGCCAAGTGGCTTCCGGCCACTACTCGTAATTATAATAAAAAAAGGAAAATAAATTGAAAAATACCTGCAAGTATAAAACTCTTAAGGGGTCAGGCTATGAGAAAGAATCGTCGCTACGCGTTAATGATTATGTTTATTGAATAAACGATCGAAACAAATTATACTTTGTCGCATATGCGACCGGAATAATAGAGGTATTCTACAACAAAATAATACCGTAAGTAACTTCGCGCACGCGCGTGGTTATAAATTAATATACTGAGATTTTTTTCCCGGCCCCGCGTTAGGCAACCAAAATTTATAATGCCAAACAGAAAAGTAAATGATTAAATTTGACAATTATCAGTATTACACTTCAGACCACAGTTACACATTCATTCATTCACACTACAAGAACGACGTTCGACGAAAGCGTGTCCCTGCACGTGATATTATCGCTTATATGCGATTTTCTACAAAGTCTACATTGGTCGGGAATTGCTCACCACGCTTAGTCTCGGTCGGGGAAATCCTCCTGATTTGCTTGCTGCTTAGCACCCGCTCCACGATCCTACTCGGTCTTCCTTTGGATTTGGATCCAATCCCAACCAGGTGATCCACGCGATGATCCGGACGCACCTTGAAGCGTTTCGATGATCCTCACCAACCACTTATAATAGACACTTTTTTTATCGCTATCTATCGCGATAGTACTGCTCAATGACGCACACGCGTACTCTTCAATGCGAAAATGAAAATCTGAATATGCACTTCGCGAACTACAATTATTGCGTCTTCTCTAACGCTAGACAATACAGCGTACGAACGGTGATTGATTTTACGCAGTCAAACAATGGCTGTTTGTAGTCAAACAATGAATGTGTTCTCATTCGCATTCGAACAATAATTGAGTCGTGCCTCGTGCTCAATACAAGACCACATCACAGGCCCTTTTTTTCCCCCACTACGCGATTTCTACTATTATTGTTTCATCTAGGTCCAATAGATGGACCTCGTGTAGCCCTAGGATCATAATATCCAAATTCATCCAATTCATTCCATACAATGTTCACATTCATACAATTCATACTAGTCATACACCATATAATACACACTACCATACGATACATACTAACATACATCATACCACATACATCATACAATATAATCATTTATGTCATACCTGCATACATAATATCATCCCTCCATACCATATCATTACCATATTCATACATTCATACTATATACATAATATGAACCGGTGGCGTCTAGGCATCAGGCTGCCCACGCTGACGACCCAGTCCCGCGATGTCCAACGATGTCCAACAGTGAATCAAGGAGTGATCATTTTCCCATATCACTTCACATCTACTGACACTCGCGCTCCGGTGCGATCAATCCAATGGTAATGAACAATTAGGTTTTCTCTCGCGCTCCTGCGTGGTATGAATCGTAGTCAAAAATACATTATTTCGCGCTCCTGCGCGATTCCAATATGGCATGTAGCTTGCCAGGCTCAGTGTACATGGAAATAAAAAGTACGAGAAATTAGCAAACTGTATTTACGTTTGCTAACAATTCTCGCATTCAATGCCGTGGACCAATGATCAAAACATATTTTGGGAAAATCCAAATATTCTCCTTCGCGTTCGACGGTCGAGGAATCGTGTGCGTGTACCACGTCACACTATATATATACATATAGAAGAGTTACCATTGACTCACTCATCACGCCATCTCTGAATCTATCTGTGTGACTGATCTGATATTTGGCATAGTTACTCATTCACGACGTACACGCTCACTAAGAAAGGATTTCACGTAAATCCTATCCGGAATGACATAAGCGCATCTTTTTCATCAGTTGTCATGGCAACCGTTTGCATAACAAACTTTCAAATAGCGACCGTGATTGAAAAGATAAACACATATTTTTCAAGTGCTGTCTCTGAGAATTTTTATTTTGATCATCAATTCAGAAGTTTTGTTGTGGATTTGGTGCAATTTCATTCTCAATATTATTCATTCGAAAGTTTAATTCTTCATTTCGTGGATTTTTTCTTAATCGTTCGTGTCAAAGTTGCGTTGTGGATTTGGCGCCATTTTTTTTTGACATTTATTGTGGACTAGCTGCCTCAGCAGACGTTGTTCCGCCCTATTTTTTCCAAAACAACACAACATTGATTAATTATATTAATAGTTCCTCCCCGAAATACTTTGTTCTGTGAAAAGTTATTGGTCCTTTGCAATCATAAAACATATTCGAGAGTGATCACTCTATTCATCTTCCCATGAGAAATTCTTTCCATGAGGAAATGTTAAAAGTATCCGCGATTTATAGAAATTCTATCTATGTATTACGGGTATTTTTTTCATGTTTACGAAGATAATATTTTTTTGTCAACATAGGAACAATTCCCACATAGACATAGCTAAAATTTCTATAATCGCATATGCATATGCCCATGCCTATTTTTCCTGCGTTCATAAAATTTGAACATCTCCAAATTGGTTTTATGAATAGACCTTCGATCTTCACCGTCCATCTTAGTTGCATGTGAATTTTTCCTATGTTTTCATAGCTAAAATTCCTATAATTGCATAGGCATTTTTTCCATGTCGACATAGTGATTTCTCCTATGTTAAAATAGTATTTCCCATGCTGATATAGGAAAATGCCTATGCGATTATAGAAATTTTAGCTATGTCTATGTGGGAATTGTTCCTATGTTGACAAAAAAATATTCTCTTCGTGAACATGAAAAAAATACCCGTAATATATAGATAGAATTCCTATAAATCGTGGATACTTTTACCATTCCCTCATGGGAAGGATTCCTCATAGGAAGATGAATAGAGTGATCACTCTGAAATATGTTTTATGATTGCAAAGGACCAATAACTTTTGAGAGAACAAAGTATGTCGGGGGGGAACTATTAATATAATCAATCAATGTTGTGTTATTTTGAAAAAAATAGGGCAGAACAACGTCTGCCGGGGCAGCTAGTATTAGATAAATTTCACTTCAGCGAATATTTCTGTATCTTCATTTCGGAAAGGAATATGTAATGCAACCATTTTACGTTTATATCCGTTGAAATCTAGTTTGATATCAAAATTCCGATATCGGACAACACGAGGCACTTTCCTCTTTGAATAAGTACCATCAGCTTTAATGGTATGATGAGCAACAAACTGGGCAAGAGTAATATTTTCCAAATCTTCGTGTCGGCGTTCATGTTTGTCGAACAAATTTTCTCCCCAAACATTAGTTGAATCTTCCCCTAAGCCTATCGCGTCTAGTTCTTTTCGTGTTTTCCTCATACGTTGACCATCACATGGTCACATAATGGGAATAGTGGCGACAATAGTATAACACTTTGACAGCGCTCCTCACAAAAGATACCAAGCCCCCTCTTGACTTGTTATCTCAACACTATTAAGCATATTTACACCTATTTTCTTTGTAATTTCGACGACATCAAATTCTGGATGTTCATTCATCGTTTTAATTATCAATCGCTGAAGATGACTAGTGCCTCTGTTAGTTTTATTGACATACTCTGCGACATAACTAGTGCATGAATATTCTTCGGTAATGAATTGGATATCTATATTGGATTTGATAATGTTGAATATATATGGGTTGAACGAATTATACCATTTTTCATAAAGTTGACGTTTGACAAAAACTCTTGGCCTCTTGATTCCACTTCGAAGTATATTGTGATGATCATCATCTGAATTAATATTGTTAATCTTGTGAAAAGAGTCAATATCATGATTACCATTATTTTCCGAATCAATCCAGATATTTTTGTAACGTTTATCATAATTCTTGGAACCGGTGCTCCTCTTTCTGCATAGGTAATAAAATTGTAGTAGATCGGCTAGGAATAACAGGTGCGCCAAATCTGCAATGCTGAGATTGACTCGCCACTATTTTCTTATAGCATGTGAATGTATGTTTATGTGTTTGTAATTTAATGTTCCCTGATGCTGAGATGAAACAAATGTCAAGTGATCAATTAATGCGATAGAATCCAACCTATTTCCGTGAAGTGCATCCATTGGAGCATTAGCTAGCCACAATACTAAATGTGCATGTGGACTACCACGATGCTGGAACTCAATACGTTTCAAATGATGATCAACATAATATTTCCCAAACGGACTGAATTCTGGTGATTGTAGAAGATTCATTAATACATCAATCAGTTTGTTGAAATAAACAGAGTGGGCCTCAACTCGAGCACACGAAGCACGTGGCATTATAGAGAAGAATAAAATAAAAATAACGGCGTTCGAATCATTTTCCTATCTTGATTACCGAATTTGTCATAACTTTTCGGAAATTGGCCAATGGCAACGGCTGTTTGCTACTTATCCTTGTTATGTGATGTAGTGGAGCACCACACACAATAATGGTGATATTATATCCGTAATACCTCGTGTTACCCGTTCCACAGCAATATCTGTATGTGGAAACACCGAATTTTCAAAAAGTCATTACAAATTCAGGAATTAAGATAGAAGAATGATTCGAACGCAGTTATTTTTATATTTTCTTCCTCTATAACGCCATGCATTTCGTGTCCTCGAGATAAGGCTCACCCTGTATACCATAAGTAATTGCATCCTCATTCACAAGAGTTGTTTTTTCAGGATAATGGAGAAGCTCGGCCATTTCTCCTGAAATAGTTTTACCGTTGTGTTTGAATTTGTAGAGCTTTTGGAGCAAATCGTTCCATCCAATTCCATTGGCACTGATAATAAGAAATATGGTTGGTTTTTCAAATTGTCTGATCATAGCAAAAAGTATTTTTTTGCGATCAATCCAATACCATGTTGAATTTGGAATTTCTTTTAGAAACGCAAGATTAGTTTCAATACAATTATGAACGTCCTGATCTTCTTCTATTTGTTTTCGAGTAATTTTGGTATCGTTACCGACGTATTTGAACGCAACTGTGAGAGAATGACAGACTCGCATCCTCATAATTTTCACCGACATAAATAATAGATGAAAGGGTGTAACTGCGCGACGATCAGATCGTCTTAGCTCACTAGAAACCATCATGAAAGGGGTTACTTCAACACTGTTTTTGCCGGGAATGACTGGGATGATTAATGATATGTGGAAAAGAATGAATCGTTTACCAAATAGCTAGTTGGTTTTTTTTATTATTCTATCACCAACACTTGCACATAAATTCAC
Organism: Meteorus sp. PSUC_FEM 10030008; assembly: GCA_018881525.1. Taxonomy (NCBI): domain Eukaryota; kingdom Metazoa; phylum Arthropoda; class Insecta; order Hymenoptera; family Braconidae; genus Meteorus; species Meteorus sp. PSUC_FEM 10030008. Next base: position 16,250 of record JABMBR010004408.1, read on the forward strand.
CACACTGGAACTATGTATTAACCAAAAGAGCTTATGGAGAACGAACAACCATCGTCTCAGCACGCGACCAACGGGCCTATGCTTAGTGTAATGAAAATTTAGTTGAACAAAATAATTGAACGAAATGATACAATATAATTAACTTAATTGTAAGGAGAGAAACCGCCGAAAGCCAATGATAAGTGGACTGTATGGAATAAATTGTCCGGAAACGAATATGTAACAACGAAAACTGTAATAATTGATTATACGCCGCACAACAAGATTCAATACGTGGTCGTTACGCCGTGAGAAACGTAGCCAAGATGGCCGAAAACATGCCCGCTGGAAGGCGGGAGAGCCGAGCCGCCGATCATGCACCCCCCTCTACTCGCTGAGAGCGGAGCGAAGCGCACGCACGCCGGTGTTGTGCTGTTTGTCGTTGAAGCCGCCGTGTGCGTGTGGAAAGTCCGTGGTATGAGTGCCGACAGTCCGTGTGGTGATAAGAACAAACACCATCCCTAAAATTACGGAACTGACCCAAGTAAATTGCGGGAAAGGAAAGTTCCTCTGCATGTTCATCAAATAATAAACTCTCAGGTACATTGTCTTCTCCAGGTGCAATATGTAAGTATTGTTCTTCATTTCACAATGATGTCCGCTGTTGAGCCGTGCAACTTTCTTCGATAGGAACATGTTCACTGAAATGGTCTTGGTGAATTTCATCGTGAATTTGATTATTATTGAAGAATGACTCATCAACTTCGATATCGTACATAGTATATAATGGTGACGACATTAAAAATCGTAGGCAACTTTTATAGTACGCTCATTAACGGTACTCTGTAAGTAGCTGGATCAATGAATTTTCTTACGTTTGATATGTACATTTATACAATAGTCATCATCAATATTCCCTGGGAAAGATTCAACCATATTATTCACCGAAACAGGAACATTCATTTTTTTTTTTCGCTTTATTATTGTAATTAAAATCTGTTATTCAGGTAGCATTAAATAATTGTGATAGTGTGTAGGGGTGAGTTTTTTTGTGTTTAGATGGTCATCCATTGATGTGCACTATCTATTTATCGTTGTTTTTTTCACTTTTATTCGTTATTTTTGGTATTTATTTTATTCCGCTCGGAACCGCTGTCTCAAGTCTATCGGTTTGTGTTTTTTTAGCCTTCTGGTTATTCCTTCTCTATTTAGCAAGCTGGATGCTAGAGTATTTGGGTGGATGCTGAGCCTGTGCTCATATCTTGTGCACAATTTATGTGCCACCGATTCGAAGGTGTCTATCTTGGGGTCTTTGTGTAGATTTTTATTTGGAATGTACCAGGGCGCGTTCGCGATAGTTCTCAAGGTTTTTAATTGAAATCGTTGCAGTATTTGTATGTTTGAGTTGCTGGCGGTTCCCCAGAGTTGTATACCGCATTCCCAGATCGGTTTTAATATAGTTTTGTACACCATGATTTTGTTGTATAATGATAGCTTAGAACTTCTTCCTAGCAGCCAGTACATTCTTTCAAAGCGTAAATTGAGTTCTTTCCTTCTATTTCTTATGTGGCTTGCCCAGGTTAGCCTGCAGTTAAGATGCATGCCGAGGTATTTTACCTCGTCGACTTTCGGAAGAGGTCGATCGTACAGATTAACAGTCGGGCATTTGTGTTTCTTCATTGTGAAAGTGATATGCACAGATTTCGTGTCACTGGCTTGGAGTCGCCTTTTTTATAACCAATTCTCCACTTCGTGAAGCCCTTCTTGTAGATTAATTGATGCCATAATCGGATCCCCATGAGTAGTTGAAATTGCCGTGTCATCGGCAAATGTGGCGATGGTGGTATTGCGGTGCGTTGGAAGATCAGCTGTAAATAACGTGTATAAAAAAGGACCAAGTACACTGCCCTGAGGAACACCGGATTTTATTGGGTATACTGTTGATTCTTCCGTACCATATTTTACTTGAAACTTTCGGTTACTTAGATATGATTTAACGAGCAGGTAGTAGTTTGGTGTGGGTTTCTTGATTTTGTATGATAAACCTGTATGCCACACCTTGTCGAAAGCTTGCTGAATGTCGAGGAAGACTGCGGAGCAGTATTTTTTTTCTTTAAGTGCGTTGGCTATTGTATTGTATATTCTGTTAATCTGTTCAACCGTTGAGTGTTTGGCTCTGAAGCCGAATTGATGTTCGGGGATTATGTCCCGGTTGTCAACGGTAGTCTTCATCCTTCTCAATAATAGTTTTTCAAGTAATTTAGATACGATAGAGAGTAAGCTTATGGGTCTATATGAGGTAACATTGTTGGATGGTTTTCCGGGTTTTTGTATCATGATTTGAGCTATTTTCCATTGTTTGGATATGTATGAAGTACGTATGATAGCATCAAATAAGTTTGTAAGATATACTATACCCTTCCTTGGCAGTTTTTTGAGTAGAAGGCCGGTAACCAGATCGTGGCCTGGTGTTTTTTTTGGATTCAGCTCTTTGCTGATCGTGTAGCGTAGTTCTCCAGGGGTGACGTGCTTGATCGGAAAATGCATCGGTAGCGGACATTCAAGGAATTCACGAATTTCTACATCATCTTGTTGAGCAGGTAGAGGTGTGAATGTTTCTGCTAGGTGTTCCGCGAATCTCTGTGCCTTTGCGATGTCACTTTGCGCCCATTCTCTGTTGGCTTTTTTGATGGGCGAGATGTGAGTTTGCGCTTTGTTAATCCTTCTGGTGGCTCTCCAAAGTGAGTAGTCCGTGGTTGCGGAGTTGGTGAGATTTTGGAGGTTATTTTGTATACTTCGATTGGTGTACTGGGAGATCAATTTTTTTATTTCCTGATCTGCTCTGTTGAGTTTTCTTCTAGTTTCCGGATTCCTACTCAGTTGCCATTGTCTTCTAATGCGCCTTCTTTCGGCTATTTGTCGTTTTATTTTGTCTGGGTAAGTAATATTTATTGCTTTGCCTTGGGTCTGCGGTGTGACTTCCCCGGCTGCCCCTTGCACTATTTGTGTGAAGTATTCCGTAGCCTCGTTGATGCCTACCTCGTTCTTTGGAGGGATATTGAGTGTTGTATTCGTCTCTATCGCGTCTTGGAATGCGGGCCAGAATGTGTTTTTATTGTATAGCGTTGGTTGCTCTACGTTATTAATTATTTCGCCACTTAAAAGAAAAGTTACCAGCGTGTGATCGGTGGACAAGTCTAGGCTTGTATCTACTCGCGTGTTGTTTCGCGGTATTCCTCTGGTAACGGAAAAATCCAGGAGATCTGGGGTTTTGTTCCTATCTGTTGGCCAGTATGTAAGCTTACCTACCGAAAATTGGTCGCATTTTAGTGTAGACATCGCTTTGAGGAGTTCACGCCCCCTGGTCGTTATTATCCTGGACCCCCACAACGGATGCTTGGCGTTGCAGTTGCCACCTGCGAGAAAACGTGGACCTAAGCTCTGGAAGAAGTTCCTAAATTCATTGTCTTTTAGTTTGTGTTTCGGAGGACAATATACTGCTGCCAGTTTCATTGGTCCGAACTTTCGGTCTTCAATGAGTATACTCGTTGCCTGAAGATGGTCTTCATTGTATGGCAGAAGTAAGTGATGTTTTATACTCTTTTTAACCAGTATTGCTGTGCCTCCGTGTGCCGTTCCATCTAGATGTTCTGTACTGTAAAAGTTATAGCCGAATATTTTCATGTGGCTTTTACTAGTAAAGTGAGTCTCTGCGATACGGATGTTATCAATTTTTTTTGTATTCAGAAAAACAGTCAGCTCTTGGTGGTGTTGAGCCAAGCCGTTAGCGTTCTAGTGAGCTATATTGTAAGGGGTGAAATTATTTTTCGACAAACTTGGTTAGTACTATAGTGAGTAGTTTTAACATAGTATTTAGAAGCTCATTTTGCTACATCAACGCGACTTTGAGTTCATTAAAAGATTTCTCTAAGATGTTTGTAATTTCGGTGTTGTTGCTCGAATTCTCTGGGTGGGTTCTTCTACCTGATCGAGCTGCTTGGGCGTAGCTGCGGTTAGGTGAGTTGGGTCCGTTGTTTTCGTCGTGCTGTACTTGAGTGTCTTGTTCTTCTCTCATACGGCTTTCTCGGTGTGATTGCTGCCGACGCCAGTGTGGTTGCTGTGTATTGTTGTTTCTTTTCTCTAGTATCTCCTTGTAGGTCCGGCAACCTCTGTAGTTTGCTGTGTGATTTTCCCCGCAGTGTACACACGTGGCTGGTGAGTCTTTCGGCTTTTTGCAAGATGTGGTGTTGTGATCGCCACCGCATTCAACACATCTATGTTGCCTACGGCAGTAGTTCTTTGTGTGACCATATCTCTAGTATCTATTGCATTGCACTATTGCCGTGTTTTTTCTAGGGGGTTCGACAATGATTTTGGCATTCGAAAGTAGATCAGTTTTGTATATTTCTTCATTGTTTTGTTTGGGTTCTAAGTCCACGAAAAATAGGGGCAACGGTAGTTTTATTTTGCCATGTCTAATGTTAATCACATTCCTCACTTGGTGTCCGAGCTCTTCAACGGCATTTTTTATGTCGTCAGGAGGAGTTGGAGGGTGGAGGGATTTTAACACTACCCTGTACGCGCGATTTTGCTTCAGTTGGTAGGTGTGGTATGAAGCTTTTGCATCGTCAAGTGAGTGTATAATTTTCCTATATGTTTCTGCGTCTTTAGCTGTAATTTTTATTTGGCCATCGGTGTTGATTGTCTTGTATGTGTACTGGCTCTTATTTACATTTCCCGCAAGGCAACCTTCGAGTTCTGTGATAGATTTAAAGTCTAGTATGAAAATAGGCGGCGGTTTTGGTATTCTATCGATTGTCTGCCCAGGCATGTTGTTATTGTCTACGGCCATATTATCATTATTATGATTACTGAGAATTGAGAATCGATTGTTATACAAGGTTCGGCTGTTATCCTCGTCTCCTGTTTCGGATGCACTACCTTTTCTAGGGCGCTTTTTGTCGCGGACGACTTGCCATGACGGCGACTCACTTCCGTTTTTGGAATTCCTAGACAGGTCTACTCATAAGTCACTCTTACCGGCGGCTGTAGTTCCGGCGATTTCGGTGAAAAGTGTTGTTTCTTGTGAATTTTCAATTTCTGGACAAGAGTACTCTCTCGGTGTATTTTGTCCGTTTGATGATGCATCCGACAGCCGTGTGGCTGCACAGTTGCTATCCATGACTTTTTATGTCATTATCATATCACGTCGATTTTCGCTGATGAGCTGTTTCACTATTATATCACATTCAACCAGACACACTGTAAAAAAACGCGCACACTCGATTAACCGTTTGCACGATAGATTTATATGTAAACACGTCTTGCTTTGACAGTGATTCGAACTAAACTGGAACATTAATTATTTGACCGAAAATACCGTACCGACTATTAAAATGCCTTAATCTTCCGATTTACATGAAAGGAATACGAGGTGATATTAGTCTTTCAGAAACAAGATGTGAAGGTGGTAGATGTTGAGGTACGTCTGGGTATTTAAAACCATTCAATGTGGACATCAGAGGAATATTCTTCTTGTTTAACGCTTGCACGCATGTGTTGCAAGGCTTCGTATTTTTCGCTGGTATGTTAGGTATAATTTCTGTTAGAATTTCTTTATATTCAGGAGATGGTTTTTCCAAATTATCTTGGAACCACAATCTGTCATATACTGAACATGGATATTCAAAAGGATTGTCTAGAAATTTTTTTTTTGAATTTCTGATAAGCTCTTTCTAATCGTCGAAAAATACTATACGGTGTGACGAGGAGGCACCGACCACACTCGTGACAATATATTCATAGAGGACTTGCGTGTTAAATATTGATCCAGAAGTCGAACATACGGTGTCGGAAAAATTGAAGTATTTCTATGAGACCGAATATATGTCGAAATGGGATTCTGACAGTCCGGTGCCCGAACCAGGAATGGTAATAACGTTGAAGGCTGAGCAACCGATTACATTTCGACCGAGACGTTTGGCATTTGCGGATGGGGAAAAGGTCAAAAGAATTCTCGATGATTTATTATAGGATGGTACAATAAGACCAAGTCAGCCGTCATACGCGAGCCCAATTGTTCTAGTGCGCAAGAAAAATGGGGAGATTAGACTCTGTGTCAACTATCGTAAATTAAATAAAGTCACGGTAAAAGATAATTTTCCAACGCCGCTTATTGACAATCATCTCGATCGATTATAAGACAAGAAATATTTTTCGAGTCTCAATTTGAAGAACGGATTTTATCACACAAAGGTGTCTGAATCCTCGATAAAATACACCGCGTTTGTAACGCTGTATGAGTATCGAAGAATGCCGTTTGGTGTGACAAACGCGCCACGCGTATTCCAAAGATATGTCAACGGAGTTTTCGGCAAACTCATTCGCGAAAATAAAATTTTGCTTCACCTTGATGACATTCTAATAGCCACGAAGAACCTTGATGAACATTTTGAGATTCTCAAGGAAGTATTCGAGATCGCGAGGAAGCACCGATTGAAGTTTCGACTGGATGAATGTTTTTTTGCACGGAGGAAAATAACGTATTTGGGGTATTTGATCAATGAGCACGGTGTACGCCCGAGTAAAGATGATGTCAATTCTGTGACAAGCCATCCAGTTCCGCGAAACACCAAAGAGTTCACCGATTCGTTTGTTTGGCGAGTTATTTTCGACGATTTATACCCAATTTCTCGTTGGTTGCAAAATCTTTCTATAACCTCGTCAATAAAGATGTCCCCTTTAAATTCGGCGCGAGAGAGCTTGAAGTATTTGACACATTAAAGCGAGCGTTGTTGTCCGAGCCGATACTCGCAATATTTTCGCCCCACCTCGAGACTGAGCTTCACTGTGATGCGAGCGCGAGCGGTTACGGCGCGATACTTCTACAGAAACAGACCGACAAAATATTTAGACCGGTATTTCATTTCAGCAAGAGAACGACACCTACGGAGGTGAAGTACCACAGCTTCGAGCTCGAGTTTCTCGCTGCAGTGTATGCAATAAAACGTTTTCATATTTATCTAGCCGGTATAAAGTTCAAAATTGTTACGGATTGCGATAGTTTTCGCCTCACGCTGAGTAAAAAGACAGTTAACCCTCAAATATCGCGTTGGGCTTTGTTTCTCGGAAATTATGATTATGTAATTGTCCATCGACCTGGTTCGCGAATGTCACACGTCGACGCGCTATCGCGATGCCACAGTATCCTCATCTTAGAGGTGAACACATTCGAGCGAACATTGTCAATCCAACAAGACCGCGATGAAGGAATTCTGAAAATTCGTGATAAGCTCGAAACGACTGAGGATAAGTACTGCGAAATTCAAAACGGTCTTGTGTACCGAAAATTGAAAAATAATAAATTGCTCTTTTATGTACTATCGTCTATGGAAAACAATGTTATTCATACATGTCACGACGACGTAGGACATGTTGGAATTAACAAAGTAGTCGATAATGTTACGAAAGTTTATTGGTTTTCACGACTCGAAAAAGAGGTAAAAGCGTATATTGCTAATTGTTTACGTTGTATTGAATATTCGCCCCCGAGCGGCAAACTACAAGGGTATTTGCACAATATAGAAAAGGATAAGTTACCATTCCAAACAATCCATGTGGATCATTTAGGTCCTATGGAGAAAACTGGCCGTGGTTATCGGCACATTTTTGTGATTGTCGGCGCTTTTACCAAATACGTCACATTGTATCCTTGTAAGTCTAAGACCTCTGAAGAGTCGATAAAACATCTGCGCGATTATTTTCGACCGTACAACAAACCGAAGCGAGTAATCAGTGACCGCTGGACAGCGTTTACGTCCGACCGATACAAAGAATTTCTGAATGATGCATGCATAAGGCACGTGTTGGTCGCGGTAGGTACACCGCGTGCAAACAGACAAGTGGAGCGGTTCAATCGCGTTATCACCTCGATGATAGCAAAGATATGCGACGATCCGAGCAAATGGGATAGAGTGTTGGATGAAGTCGAAATCGCGATTAATAACACAGTATATCGATCGACTGGCGAAACCCCCAGTAAATTGTTATTTGGTATCGATCAAACGCGTGGAACAAACGACAGTCTTCGACAAGTTTTGGAAATGTATGCGAATGATGAGAGTGACCTTGCCTCGATGAGAGAAATGGCTTCGTCGAATATATGGGAAAGCCGAGGAGCGAATGAGCGCTATTATAATAAGAAACATGAAGAAGCGATGAAATATCGTGAAGGTGATTTCGTCATGATCCGAGACGTTGACACAACAGTAGGTAGTAATAAAAAACTCATACCAAAATACAAAGGTCCATACGTCGTAGAAAAGACCTTGGATTCTAATTGTTACGTTATCACCGACATAAAGGGTTCGCGTTAACTCAGTTGCCATATAACGGAGTGATCGCTGTCGACCGAATGAAACCTTACATTCGTGATTAATATATGTATTAATGAGTCGATCAAGTGATTATTCGTTCATTTATTATCAGATTCTCCAATGTTGTTATTCGTTCTCTATTGTCCGGGACGTACAAATGTTAGGACTGGCCGACTGTAGGCATTATTTTTCTGTTTGAAGCAGTATTTGTTGATTTGTTTATATCCGCGCTATGGCCCGAAGCCCGACCGAGAATTCAAGGAAGAGCCCAACGGTCTTGACTTCGGGGAACAAACAAGCGCGTCAGGTTCGACAAATGAAGAAAAAAAGAGACTTACACTCACGTGTCGCTGAGACGTCGGAACAAACGTATTAGAAATGCGGTTCGCGCATTTGACAAAAATTGATGTATTGATACGCGCCTTCAAATAAATATACAAAATTATAATAAATATGTATCTTCACCTACAGTTATTTTACCCTACACAAAAAATGAATACACTTTTCTCATTTTTACAAGTCTGATTTTCTAATATGTTATTAAAGTCACTATTGCGAAGCTATATCTCATCAGCCAGACAAATTGTAGTCACCAAACACCCACTAAACACAAAAACTATTGATCAATTCATTGGTTCCTAGAAAAGATAAACAAGATGAATAATAAGTTTATGAGAAGAAAACTTTTCAGGGAAGTCATGATTTTATGATTCAACTTCCTCTTCCTTTTTTACTATTAACAACACCTTCATCTGCGCTTCCATATTATCTTATATAAATTTCATATCAAATAATTTTTCTACATTATAATTACGCGTTGAGATCTTCATTTTCTCTCCGAAATATATAATTTCACTATAACCTCAGGCAAGTCAACGTTATCACTTTTTGACTCCATTCATCATTTTGATTTTTCATGGG